>JAYKAV010003374.1:213588-282840 GCA_035582835.1 Phoebastria nigripes | reverse complement strand
GTTTGGTTTTTTTGTTTGGTTTTTTTGTTTGGTTTTTTTGTTTGGTTTTTTTGTTTGGTTTTTTTGTTTGGTTTTTTTGTTTGGTTTTTTTGTTTTGTTTTTTTGTTTGGTTTTTTTGTTTGGTTTTTTTGTTTGGTTTTTTTGTTTGGTTTTTTTGTTTTTTTTTTAATTTTTAAAGGGGGCTTAAACTAGCTTCTGGAACTAGAAACAGAACAATTTAGGAAAGAAGGTATACACAATAGAGCTTACTTAGGAGAGGATACAGGGCAAAAAATTTGGGAAATGATAAAATTAAGAGGAGAAAATTTAATGCTTTTTGTTTAATTGATATGTGATTTGTGAAGAATCTAGCTTGCATGGTATTACCAAAATTTGGGTAAGAGTCGGGAGAGTTCACGTGATTTAAGCGCTCATAGATCTGTCAAAATGTTGTTGAGTAATAAATACTTGGATTACTATGATGCTGAAACTAAAAGAACATGTACTACTAATTTTTTAAATATAATTTGAAAGTTCATTGTTTAGCTTTGCAAGAAATGACATTTGGCAGTTTTTCTGCCAAAACATATTAAATCCTTCTCATGTTCAGTTAAATAGTTGTCATTGCTTAGTCTCAGCTTAGACTTATTTGCTGAACGAAATATGCCAGTTGCCCAAAGATGAAATTTTATACACTTCAAAAGTACTAGTTAAAAACATTATGACAAAATCAGAAAAGTAATAGGAAACTTCTCGTTCTGATTACCGTAAGTTTTTCTTAAGGTGTTGTGATATGTGGTTATTTCCAAGGGATTCTTATGCTTACCAGGTGGCTATTTAAAAATAGTAGTAAACTGCAGTGTACAATTGTATTGTAGTATTACCTTTTCCAGATGTTTTAGATGTTAAACTGAAAATTGTTTTTTTCACCTGGACATATTAAATGCTAACTTTTAACTTGCTGTTTGATAAACCTGTAGGACTTTCTTCCTATTAGTCATCTGGGAATACAGGAATCATGATGTGGTTAAAGATGCTATCCATATGGAATTTGACATCATGCTGGTCATACTCCAGCTGTAGACTCTTTATTCCTGGCCTTTTAATTTTCTCTGATTAGCTAACAGCACCTTCTGGGGTTCAGCTATCGTGTAGATATTCTGAATCTTTACTTAGGGTTTCTAATCAAAATTGGATGTGTGTGCTTGTCTGTGAGATGATGCTGGGAAATTTCAGCTTGCCTACATCATTTCATGAGAATTTCCAGTACCTCTAATTGATCCATGATGGTCTATTTTGACTTGCTTCTGTCTGCAATGCAGAGGCATTGTTTTTATCTCTGTGTCTTCCTGCATATTTTATTTCTCATAACAAAGTAGGGAGCTGAGCTTCTTGTTGCATAGGCAAAATTTGTATTGTCAATCTCTACAACTGATACACTTTTCTGTTAGCTGTAGTGTGGGCCTCTGGGTGATTGAAACCTTCATCTTGCGCTGGATGATTGATTAAACTTTAATGATCCTTGGAGGGATTTAAGCAAAACTTTTACATTTCTATGCCTTGTATTACAGTGGCGGAGCAGTAGACCTTGTACAAGAGACCTTTTCTTTACTGCTGTATCTTCTTTCTGCCTTCTTGCCTCAAAATCTTTGAGAAACAGCAGAAGTGGGAAGGCTGCTCCTGTGAAGCGTGCAGTGGCCCCTTTTATAACCCTGGGGGATAATGCCTGCCCACAGCAGAAAACATTAGTTTTCTTTTTTTGCCATGTGCCATGGGTGTCATTTGTGAAATTTTAATAATCACTTATGTGGAAGTCAAATCTGGATCAAGGGGTGAAAGCCATGAATTCCTCTGTATATTAAGGTGCTATGGAAAACGTAACGGTGGGCGTTTTAGAACCAATTTGAAAGCCAACAAAAGAGTGCATAAGTCCAGGACAATATTGGTTTAAAAATTCAAAGTTAAGTTTGGATGAGGAGTGTGTGATCCAGGATAATTCTATTAGGCTGTGGATCCTGGTGAATGGAGTCTGACTGGCTGACTCCCCTAATTTATTAAAAAAAGGAAAAAAAAAAAAGTCTGTCAAATGAAATACGTTACAACTACTAAAGAAACTTTGCTCAGAAAACAGATGAGGATTGAGAAGCCATAGGTGTAAGATTTTTTTTAAATTTAAAATATCTAAATACAAATGAAAATGACAAAAAGACAGATTTCAAGCATGCTAACTGCTTAAAAGAACTAAATATTTCTGTAAAGAATATGTCGCAGTGGTTTTTAGGCTGCCTGGCCCACTGCCTTCTCCTGACCTTACATGAAGGGAAGGGAGGAGAAATGCTTATACTGCTCTCCTTCCAAGGGAGGAGTCAAGAAGAAATACTCAGCATTTAGGCCTCTGAGGGTGTGGTATTAGTGTTTGTAACCCAAACTTCGTATCCCAAATTAGAAAGAATTAAAACTAGAAACAGATGGCACTGCTTTAAGTATTCTTTAATAAAATACACTGCTGACTCTTCTTAGAGGAATATATCAAGGCAAGTTATTCCATGAAAATTATTGTAAACTATTAGAGAACACAATGGTGAATGCTGGGGATGGCTCCAGAGCAAAAACTTCATAGACTAGGCAGTCTTTGGAACAAGCACTTTGAAGACCAAGATGCTAACTTTTCTTGAACCAATGTTTCAAAAGCTAAACATTTTCATTATATTTATTCCCCTGAATGAAGTGCGTTTTCTTTAACGTTTATCTTTTGATTCTTGCATGTTAAACTATTTCAGAGCTATTAGGCTACTACATTTGCAAAGTACTGAAGTGGTCTTTGTGAAAATGTTCAAGACAGTTAATGAAGCCAATGAGATTTTATGTGATCTTCCTACTGATAACTTCTCCTTAATCAGAAGACCCTAGGAAATGGGATTTTTTAAAATTCAGTATACATTAATCCTCTCTTTAATAAAAAAAAAAAGTAGGGAGAAGGTACGCATATGAAAGTAAAACACTTCCTCTTTAGCCTAGATTCACAGTGCTTGTGCAACAGATGTGACCCCACTGTATTGCTATGTACAGATTCAAAGATAATTGAATCCCTCTGTAGTAGCTATTAAAAATGGGTAAATGCTGTATTTCCAGATCAAAATGAAATGGAGAGATATGAAGAATTTTGGGAGAAGTGTGTGAGAAGGGGGGTGGGAGGGAAGAAAAGAAGATGAAAATACTTTTTGTGTTGCTGGAAACATTACTCCTCCTCTGCTCAACTTTAACACAAATATTTTCAGAAAATCTTTGCCAATTTAGAATTGCAGCCTGAGAGATATCATAAAAGCCCTGAGCTTGAGGACAACCCCCGCTATTTTCTGCATTTGAAAGGATATTATTTCAATACTTAGAGTAGCAACTCTTTGTTTTTAGGGAAACATCCAGTTTCATACTAGATTACAAGATACACTTTCATATTGCCAGCATTTTTCCTCTGTGTTTTCTAGCTGATGTCAAAGTTTTTACTAACAATAATTCAAATGGGAATGGATTTCAGTTTCTCCTTCTGTATAAATGGGTCTTCAGCACAGTAAAAAGGAAGCTGGAAAAATAATTTTCAATAATAGTGATTGGTTTGGGTTTTTTTTTTTGAGTTAAAGGAAGATAAAGAAATAGCAATCACTGTTTTCTCCATATAATCAAATTAATGTATTTTGTCCTGGCAGTTTTCTTTTACAAGGACTGAGGAACAGTGAGTTATTGTTATTTAAGCAAGAAGTCTTTACCATTATAATAGTTAAAGCTATGGTCCTCTACTAGGAAAGCAAGCTGTAATCAACCACTTAGCTGTTACTGAATTACACTTATCTCCACTTCGCCTGTTTAACTTCCCATAAGCATGCTAAGCACCTCTTTAGAATGCATTGACCTCTAATTATTTCTTGCTTTATGTATCCCTTAGCCCACATTGAAGAAATAAAAAATATTCCTACTGCTGTATGGTGCAGAATAATACAACCTAGTTTTGTTTTGTATTTATTTTGTATACAGAATCAAATTTTAACACCTTTGGGTCCTCCAAAAGTCAAAATGCCATGCATAATGATTGAATTTTATGCTTTATCATGTGAAGTGACACTGATGAAACTGTTTTTAAGTAATGGGCCAAATTCACTATTGCAGTAGGGTGTAAAATTGCATCATTGAGGCTTTTGACTGTCTGATTACCAAGTTGCAAAAAATTGTAGCCATCCCATAAGATGTAGTCTGAGGTCTTTCTGAAGTCACAAGATGCATTGGATTTGTGGGATTTGTGCAGTGGAACCTGTACATTAATACACCTATGTTAATAACATTCATGTTTTTCTGAAGTCAAAGCATGACTGTTAGAAAAGCTAGCTTTATGCTTGAGTGAGAGCATTTCACTTTCTTTTCACTGGAGGAATTTTTAGCCTGGCAGCAATAGCATTATAATAACTGCCAGCTGCTCACTTGGCACAAGAGTGCCTAGAACCAAGAGGGAAGAGCCTGGTGCATTATATGTGTAATTTACTTTTCTCTAGAACTTGAAGGTTTAGGCCTCATAAATATTTTGATCTGGTCTTTGATGGCCTTTGTACACATCAGTCTGGGAATATGCATGTGGAGCATAGCTTGCAGATTTTAGTTCGGAGTAGATTGAAGTAATTCCCACCAGGATAAGAAGAGAAATTATTCTGGGAGATTAATCTGTGAGTGGGTGGTCAAGAAAGAAGGAAAACCTTTAACGTTAAGCAGATGGACCTCCCTCATTTTATATTGTATATTGGGAATGCAAGATAATCATCTCCCCAAATATTGGATAGTATTGACCTGATTTTCACATCAAAAGAATAAGGTTCAAGACACTATTTGTGAGGTAGAAACTCGGGAATGGAAAGGAGACTTTTTTTGTATCCTCAACTCTGTGCTTGCCCATGACTGTCAGGGCAATGATACAGCAGAAATTAGGTCTGGAAGGGTACACAGGAGCAATCGTTGTACCTTTCTCCACCTGTAAACTCACACAGCTGCAAGCCACAAAGCACTTCTTGACTTACAGTGCCACTTTACTCTTTGGTATTTAAAACTGGCTTCAGAAACTACAGTGTACCAAAGGAGAAACCAGGGAAGACCATGGGCCTTTTTAATATCTTTATTTCTAAATCCTTGAGACGTATCTGGAAACAGACCATACAGGGGTAGGAAGTAGGTGGGAAAACATGGTGGTCTCTGCTGGTCTGATTTTGGGAGAGAAATTTTGCTCTGATCTGGTAGTCAGTTTGACCGTAAGTATCTGAGCAACAAACACTGAGGCACCCAAGAAAGTTAATACCAGTGGGTGCTATCTTGCATCCCTAGGATACAAGTTCCTTGCATCGCTACACTTAATTTCTTATAGTGGACAATCTCTAGTGAAATTAGAGGAAACTGAAATTCAGGCCATTTCACCTCCATCCATGAGGGAAGGGAAAAATTTTCCTTGTCCTGAAGATGTCCTGGGGCGTGCATGGGAGCATAATATTTGGGAATTCAGAGCTTTAAACTCTAAAGGAGTATGTGATTTGAAGCAAGTTGTTTAATTTGCTTCACAGTTCTTTATTAAAAAAAATAGTAATGCCTTCTTTCTTGGCAGTCTTTCTCTGTGTTAAATAGATTCTTTGTAGAAGGAGCTGTTTATTCAAAGTCCAATGCAGTAGTCAACTAATGAGTCTCTGATCTCAGCTGCTAGTGTAATGTAAACAAATGCTGCTTTACTATAACAAAGTGCTGCTTTAGTGATACTTTTTTTTAGGAGATTTGTGCCAAGCCTGATCTATTTCAAATGAATGGGGAAGCAACATTTTGATTGAAAGCAACTGCAAAAACCAACCTGTTATGCAAATCCCAAGCTTTCAGTTGGGAGGTCCCACATCTAGAGATTGCTGTTCACTCTAAATCCTGTTTGAGATGTGGACAAGAGAGTAAAGCAATGAAAAAGTGGAAGAAAGGTAGAAACGTGACACAGTTTAGGAGTCTTCCATGCTGGCTCTAGGCAGTAGCTGGAAGGAAGATGTCATTCTCTCTCTCCTTTCTTCCCCTCCTTGTTTTTGTTCCAGTACAGGGGTAAAAGTATATCTGTGTTCGTGCCTTCTTCCTGCCACATATGCACAACACCTGTGGTTAATGAGAATCTGAGAGGAGGTGGTTCTTTCTCTTCCCTTTATACTTTTCATACTACTTATTCTCCCTCCCCTTCCTTCTGGATGTACAGGGGAATGAAAGAAGGAATTTAGCCAGATTTATGCTTTTTCTTTCATGTACAGCTGTATGTGTCTTGGGATATTACAGTTGGGTCTCTTTCTCCTGCCTTTCCACTAAAGTTCCATCATATTTTGTGGTTCCCAGGCTTCTCTGACAGAAGGATGATAATATGCACGTGATCTGTTTTAGCTTCAGCTACTTACAGATTGTGAGTAACAGTGGGGCTGACCAGCTGCTGCTTGTTTCATGGAGTTGCTGCCTCAGTTGCTTTGAAGAACAGAAAAAGAAACCGGCTTCTCTACAGGTTGAGGGTGGGAGGAGGACTTCTTTCTGCAGTGTCACCAGAACAGTGGAAGACTGCCTTTTTTCATGCAGGTTCTTTTCCTCATGAGCTTTCAGTGTCCTCTGCAAAATAAATGTAGTTTCAGAAAATGCCATCATCAAATTTATCCCGACTTGTCTCAGCAGAAGCAGCAAAATTGGGAGTGGAATTTTGATGCTTTGAAGTAGTTGGTTCAGCTGGGCTGCTACCTATAGGCAGAATAACATTAAGGAGTCCCCAAAGTATGTGCTTGTTTGGGACTATGTGTCCCATTTGATTTGACTGTTCACTAAATGATCACTTGCCAAGCTTTCTCATCAAAAACCAAACTGATGCAAACAATAATGTATAAAATTAGATCCAAATAGTTGTTGAAATTCTTAAATTAAAAAACTTGAGTGAACTAGGTTTGTTTGTTTGTTTGTTTAATTATGTTTTGTGTCTTCCACATCTGCGGGGATGCACTGTTCTAAACTGAGCCCTACTGGATGAGGTAAAGCTGTAAGTGTTGCACACTGATGCCTCCCAATGACCAATATAAAGCAGCACACTACGTATATTTGTAAAACTCTTCACCTCCCCCACTCATAATATCATCATTAGATCGTCTTTTAAAGTAACTATTAAACTTACCATGTACCAGCCAGTGAGTGTCTTTGTGTTAAATTCTCATTTAACGTTGTGCAGTCATTGCATATTATCAAGCGAGGGGGGACAGCTGCAGCATTTTAAAATGCATGTACATGGAGCCAATAACTCTTGTATTTTTAACACAGTAGTAAGAATTCCATAGAAGCTGAAATAATAGTTAGTGTACTCCTAATCTTTAAAAATAATATTAATTTAAAAAATTCAGTGGAAATGTCAATGTATGTAAAATATTATCTACTACCTTATGGTATCCAACAAAATCTTTTGTTGCCTAAAAAGCCAATTGTATTATTCAAGGAATGCATTCTCATTTTAAGTATTTTCATGCTTTAAAAAAATAACATTCTCTGCAAGTTCCTACCTCTTTTTCTTGTATTTTTCTTCTCACAACTGTATTTAAATAAGACCACCATAAACCAAATCATTTGTGGACACTGATTAAAAAACATTTCTATTTTAAGGGACAATCTAAAAATCCAGGAAGTTGGCATCACCTTCCAGAGACAGTGTTCTTGGTTCAAAGTCAGGCAGTTGATCTTTAACCCACCCTGCATAGTTTAAAGTGTTTTTTTTTTAGCACAGGGGTTGTCTGCTGATATCAGTCCTTTTTTGTATGTTTTTATTGGTAGAACTTAATGAGATTACATATATTTTGATGAACAATTGCTGCCATGTAAACTTGCCACCTACCTACAGTGACTCTTATGAATATTTGATGATAATAAGTAGTAGGAACTTCACTGTGATGCTCACACGCACTTAAAAAACCAGCAGCACAGCAATAGCTTTTGTTCTGCTTTTTTACTTGCAGTAAACAGTATGACATTTATATACATGTTAATTATTAGGCACATCTAGCATATTTCTGTTCTTAATACTAGGAGTTCCATTTAAATCATAATTCTGTTGTTTTAGGAGGGGAAGGATGCAGGATGGAAGATGCAATTTTTAACATTTAGATTTCTATTTTAAGTTGAGGCAAGGTTGACTGGTCAGTCTCATGCTTCTAGCTATGAATTAGCAGTTGAGAAAAAAGAAAAAAAAAAACCAACAGTGGAACACACTCACCATTTTGCAGATGCAGCCATGTTCTACAAAATCTAAAATTAGTATCTGTGGACCAACAATTTTGTAGACTTCTGTGCAATGTCTTTGGTCTATCCAGTATCGCCTTATAGATCTGTAGGCAGTACTTTTGTGTCATATTGCAAATTAGGCAATGTCTGTCAACAGCAAGCATCACCTTTTCTCATCTCTTCATCTGGTTTCTTTTTTTATAGATGGCGTAATAGAGGGTCCTCACCTTGTATGTTGTTTCAAGATGTTTTTGTGCGAAGCTGGTATTGAAAACCACGTTCCTGATTTAATTGCGTTGAATTGTGATACTTGGTTTTGTTTGCACATTTGAAAACTTACTGCTTTCATTATCCAACTTGCTTCACAGACCATGTTCAAAACACAAACTAATGTTTTCCAAGTTGCTGTAGCTTGTTTAATTACATATTTTTCCTTCTGAGACTTGCAGGACCTGCTACACAGCTATATTTTTCCTTACTAAAGCAGTGAGGACAGCAGCAACAGCTCTGACATTTATAGTTAGAGGGTTTTTGTACTTAAATAATCTGGCATAGTAGTTACTAGAATTATTTTTTCCAGTAGTTCCTGCATATTGAGAGTGTAAAATCCGTAAGTTTATTAATGCTACTATAGTATTTTTCTTGAAAAGTGGTGCTTTACAGAACTTATTTTTCTTTCAGGGAATCAGTTTCCTCCTATTGCAGCTCAAGATCTTCAGTTTGTTCTGAAGGCTGGATACCTGGAAAAACGCAGAAAAGGTAAGTCTAACTATCTTTGAAAACTAGTGCATATTTTATATTTGGGAAGTCTATGTGTCTGTATTTGATGTTATACACACAAATAACTTTATACAGGAGCGATAAATAAAATGGAATAGAAGCTGAAATGCTGAAGCATTATTATGCAAAAGAAGCACAGCACATAATTGCTCCTGTAGTATTAAAAGAAAATCCTGTGTCTTTATTGACTAAAAAAATCATGCTGTGAAAGTCCACTATCAGCCATAATTCAGAGACTTTCAGATATTTTTGAAGAAAACATTATAGGAACGTATGTAAAAGTACCATATGTTGACTTCATGTTTCAGTGAGCATCAAGATTTATTTTCCTTCAAGAGGGCAAATATTGATCTCAGCTCTGGTTCAGTCAATATTTACCTTGATTCAATAAATCTTATATTGTCACTTTAATACCCACTTAATGCTGCAATAACTCTAGGAAATATTTAGGAAGTTGTTCATTATTTCCTTATATTTAATGTAACACATGACTTCTCTCTTTATATGATTTCAAATTCCCATTCGTTTTCTTACCACCAATTTTTATTTCTAATTTCCTTCTCAGTGCCATACATTTCTCTTCTTCATATCCAGATTTTGTTTCTTTTCCTTGGCACCGTCCCTGTCTCCTCCTCCCTCTTACCTCACCCTTGAAAAGAAGTAACATATTTGTGTTCAATAATGACATAAAGTGATATAACACAAATTATATTAATTGCAGACCACAGTTTTCTTGGCTTTGAATGGCAGAAGCGTTGGTGTGCTATCAGTAAGACGGTCTTCTATTATTATGGAAGTGACAAAGGTAATTATAATAATTATGATAAACTATAAAAACAATCTTTTAATGCTCATTAGAATATGAAAGCTTTAGTGAAGTTGGAAACTGCGAATCTAAGGTCTTAAGAAAGCAAATGAAACTTTTAAAAGAATAGGTGGTTCTTAAACAGTGCTGTGAATTTTAAAAATGTGTAAATATTCTTCAGATCTTAAGTGATGTGCTCATTTTCTAAAGCAGGGAAACTGAGGAAAAAAAGATTAAGGTACTTGTAAAGCTACTTTGTGCACCAATAACAGCTAGCTATTAGGTTTGATAGTATGCTGGTACTCGATTTACTGGACAGAAAATGTTCTTTCTGTCCAAATAGGATTTTCATTTTAAAACACCCTCTAGCAATTATACCTTCCGAGTTTTTTAAAGATGGTTCTATCCAGGAAAATGTTAGTCTAAAAACTGCATAGTGGAGTTCCATGTTTCTTTTTAAATAGCTTATGTTCTGAAAAAGCTAGAAATGAAGTAATATGTTTAACTAAAAGCCAGTCATGGAGACTAAAGCTAGCTTCTGTAGGTGACTTTTAACTTTTAATGGCCAGTTTAGAAAGAATCCGGCATAAATGTTGGGTTATCACTTTGAATTTTTAAAATTGATAGTCAAATAAAACATCCTTTAAATTGTGTGCCAAGTGTATTTGATGTTTAAGGGTAAAACGAATGATACAGAAATATATCTGAGTAAATTACAAAAGTGCAATTACGTCTCCCCCCCCAAAACAAACAAACAAACAAAAAAACCCCCAACTTATTCCTGGGCAAACTTTCCACTGAAGCTTTTTTCTTCTGCTTATATTTGTGTGACTCTACTTGAGATTAGTGCAGGTAGTTATTTTGTGTTGTTCTATTTAAAAGCTAATTTAATTTGGTCCGGTTTGTTTCATTCCTCAATATGCTGACTCATTTAAACTCATCCTCTCTTCAAAACCAAAAGAAATAAAGTAAGGGTCTAATTGTAAGTCCAGTTTTCATCTTGCTACAGTTTCCCATCATGTTCTCTGTTTCCAGAGTATATCTTCTAAATGTTCCCTTTTCTTCTTTACTCTTTTCTTGGGATTTACAAATTGATCAAGCTTCAAAAACATAAACAGTCTTTCTTCAAAAATTTTGAGGAGGTGTGGCATAACACTGATTTGTCAGTAATGATTTATTTCTTTYTCTGGAAAATTATCTTGTGCTGTTTATATATAGTTATACATTACCTAGTACTTAAAAATGGCAATTTTTTTGGTCAGAATATATTGCTAGTTCTTAAAGATTGTTCTGGGTTTTAAAATCTTTGTCTTTTCATCTGCTAGTTTTCACAAAAAAAAAAAGCTTGGTGTTTTGTTTTTTTTTTTTTTTTNTTTTTTTTTTTTTTTTTTTTTTTTTCCTTGTGTCTGTTCTAATGATTATTTATGCTTTCTAGCATATGGTTTTTGGATTAAGGCAGGAAAACTGCCCACCTGCCCTTTTTCCATCCTTTCGTTTTTTTTGTCTTTTGCAACAACCTGACTATCAGGGCTACATTGTCATTTCTAATACCTATGCTGAAAGTTAAGATACATGGAAGCATGTTCCTCAGCACTCGGCAAGTTGGTGTCATGTTAGGAATTGACTGTGATATACTGTGGGATCTCTTTCCCTTATGGATCTATAGACAGATGCTTTGGCTTATACATTTACAGCTTTTGTAGGCTGCAGATTGTTTGAGGAAGATCCTCCTAACTGTAACCTAATGATGTGGGAGAGGCACATAGTCCATGGATCATCTTTTGGGAATTGTATAGAAATGGCTGGACTCCAAACAGTAGCTCATGGAGGAAGCAAATAAATCAGATGCATGAATTTCTGCCCAACCTCCATGTGACTGGTGCTGTTAGTGCAGAAAAACTAGTGCAGCACGGTGGAATCGTTTTGTCTTGCAGATCTGGGATGACCAACAGTCGCTCCAGAACTTGCCTTTGAAGAAGAAAGCTTTTTTCTAGACTGGTCAGAGGTACTTTCTTCAGCCCTCTGATGCCATAGTACATAAAGATGCCTGTTCCAGTGCAGAAGCAAATTGCCATCATTGTGTGGAAACTGGATACCAGCGATTGCTGTAGTTCCATGGCAAACTAGTTTGCTGTTGAAACTGAGCCATCGTCCTGATGGTTGTGAATGTATGTGCTGCTGTTTATCGTGCTGTTTAGCTGCAGATTGTCAGCATGGATGAGGTGTGTGTGATGAGACAATCCTGAGGAGATCTGGCATTTAGTCACTGGAAGAACCTGAAACTGTTTTCACTCCCACTATTACAGCCAGCAGTGGTACCTGCTGTAGTACGCTGTCGTATTGGGGCCTTTCTTCTTTTGCTGTGACCCTTGATGCTGTACCAGATAACTTGGACCACGTAGAAAATGAAGGCGTGTTCTTACCAACTGTAGAACAGCGGTGAAGTGTGCATTTGGGTGGCTTAATGCAAATTGCTGCCACCTCCTGAATCATTGGGATTGTGTCTGTCTAAACGATGCCAGTCTGCCCTCGCCTGTGCAGTGTCTGCAGATGTTTTGTATCATCTGGGCCCTGGTTTCTGACAGGTTCCAGGACTGATTCACACAACAGGAAAACTCCCCCTCATCGATGTGAACCCAGTTTGAAGAGAGACAAGGGAGAGGGGGATTCCGTACGTGCTCAGTCCTGCTGCCTGCGTCACTTTTAATGGGCAGTGGAGTGCTAGTGCCTGTCTGTTGTGGGACGTAATGCAGAGAGGAAGCAGGGACTTCGAGGTCCTGCTTGGCTTGTTTTGCGTTGTGTGTGTTTTTAAAACAGGACACGTAGGCAAATAATCTGTGAAGGATATTTTGTGTCTGGTGCAGTGTGTATTTTGTTGGCCAAGATTTGATTTTCATGCTTAAATATCAGTGTAAATGTACCTGAATGCTAAATGTGAGGCTATAGGTTGCCTTTTTATTAGGTTGTGTAGATTTGTTGTTTTGAAAATGCTTTCAATTCTTCTAACTTTCTCCCTTTTACATTGGGAAAGCAAGAAGAAGTATGGAAGTGTATAAAGCTCACAAACACATGTAAGGAAAAGTTTCAGAACCATTTATTCAGACCTGAATGATGAAAAATATGAGGCCTAGTCCAGGAGAATATAGTACAAGCTAAAGCCTGTGAAAATACAGTAAATGACTGTGTGTTTGTGTATGTCTGTGTGTTCACCTAAGAGATTACAAGCATCCTTTTAACAGTTGTGATGCCTGCGGGCTAATGAATGCCTTGTTTCCCTGTTTCCTCCTCTATTTTCTTGTACATTTGGTTCAGCATTGGATAGTGAAACAATGTTATTCATCCCTGCAATATAGACAGGTCTAAGTGAATCACCTGCATTTTTTTTTCCCTGATCAATGATATGTGGAGTAGATGGAGGAACAAGGCTTAAAGGTTTGACCTAATTACACATCAGAAATAGGTATTGCAGGAAGCGCATGTATATTTGTGCTTGTGCTGCAGTATCTGTTGCCAGCATGTGGCCCACAACATTGCAGAAAAGCGTGTTCAAATGTCGGAGCTGGCTTGGATTTCCAGAAGCTTGCCTGGTCCTCCTTTTCATAGTCTTTCCTTCCATAAACCTTTTACAGTCCTTCTCTTTTCTTTGCTTCCCTGCAGTTGCATCCTGAGTTGGGTACCCTGTTTGCATATCGTTTTAATATACGATCTCTGGCAGTTCCTGTGTACTCAGGCACCTAGGTGGTATGGCTAACCTTTCCTCAAAATGCATGTGCTGAAGGAAAGTTAATTTGTTGCTTTATAAATGAATGAATTAGTGGCTTCATTACTTCTTCCTCACTAGGCCACAATGTTATATGCCCTTCTGTCTCAGCAAACTGGAGAGATCAGCTAAATGTTTAGAAAGACAGTAATTGATAACATCATGGTAATTTTTTCCCCTGTTAATGGGCACTAAAAATTTATTTTCATTTTTATAACTTGAAAATGGTATCTGCCTGCCTGCCAGTAATATGATGTTGAGGATGGGGATAATTCACAGGCTTTTAGAAAAGTCTGAGTTTATTTATTTACTTATTTATTTATGTTTTTAACATGGACATGAAAATTTTGGATTTCTCTGAGTAGTAAGATAGTGATGGCCAGGCCAATGGATGGACTACTTCCATTTGTGCAAAAGAGGGTTTTTGTTTTATTTTGTGTTTTGTTTTTTTTAAGAAATTTATGACTGAACAATATTAAGGGAGAGGGAAGCCTAGTTAAGAGTTGCATTTGCAGATCTGTCCTAGTGACTTGCCTGACCAGGCTACTGGAATTTCTGCCACATGCTAAGCTTGCAGATTTCTCCTTCTAGGAGTGAGGAAAGATATACAAACCCAATGGAAAGCTGTTGAACTATCATTTTCGTTTTAGCTGTAGACCTCCTTCTCCTAGTCCTCCCTCTCTGAACAACCACATAGGAAAGGCAAAAATCCTTGTTTAGTTTAGTTTAGACTTTTGACAGAATCCATAATTGAAATCTGCAGGAATTGTGAATGTCCAATAGGACTTTGTTGTAGCAGGGTGATGGCAATCAAAGGCATCTATCTAATGAGAACTGAATCTTCTGCTATGAGAATGTTAAGTTCGGACCTTGAGAGGCACACTTGCCATTAATAGTGCGTTATTTAAAAAATAACTATTGAGTATAAGCAAACAATATAAACAGACTGGTGCCCTAAATAGTGTGTTTCAATCATTGCCTTCATTTCTTAATTTTTTTAATCTAGATTTCTCAGAGGACTAGATTAAAGGAAAGAAAGAAAGGGGGGGGGGGGAAGTCGATTGCATTCCAATTTCAGATCTGCTATCTAAAAGGGAAGAAATCCTATGATGCATTTGGAAAGGACTGATCCAAAAGCTGGAAAAGGAATTACCATTTTGGAGATACTGACACTTACTATTTTTAGAAAGCAGACATCCTGCGTATGGAAAAGTATGTGAAACTACATTTAGCATGAAGCCATGTAAACCATAAGATCTTACAGGCTCCTAATTTCAAGATGAAGAGAGTTAAATTATAGATTCTAATAGTATCTATAAATACTTTATCACTCTCTGAAATCTTTCTGTTTGCCTTTGTTCCTTRTGCCTTTCTCTGTAACTTCTTTCCTTTCTACTATCCGAGTCCTTTCTGTTCTTCAGAATGCACTAATTCTTTTTACATGTGCTAATAATATGGGCACATTGCCTTAGGCCTCAAATTTACAACCCAATCATTTCAAGACCCYGTTGAAGGTTTACCCTTCTTTGTTTTAAAAGTTCCCATGGACTCAGTTACGCAAGGTTACTTCAAAGCCCTTTTTCTCTGCTTCCCTTGAGACTCTTTTTTCCCAATATAATATTGGCCCCGTTTCCGTTGTTAACAACATTTCACTGTTTTTGGGATGAATGAAGTTTATATGTAAGAAAAATGTTTAAAGTAGCTCTCAAATTTCATTCAGATCTGTATTTTCTCTATTTTAAATATAGCCCCCTATATTTATTTCTCTCAAATATCTATGTACTAGTTTTGACATTTTTTAATACTTAGTGCCTGACTTTCCACTCTGTTATACTAGCTTTTTACAATTCTAAATTCCTGATGCAAAATGATCTACACAGACCCAGATTTATTTTTCTGTTGTGTGCCTGATAGGGGAAGAAGGGAAGAGGAGGAGATGAGAGCAAAAACCAGCTTATTCTGAAATGAGATTTGACGTAATTGTGGAACAACTTATGCTTGATGACGCTTGCGATCCTTTTTGTTTTTACAAGACTGATAGTATTATACCTTTGCAATTCTGTTCTAGTTGTTCTGGGGCAACTTAAGGGTTTCCCGTTGTTGAATTGCAAAGCCCTATCTTGAGAAAATAAGAGGCAGCAAGAATGTTATCRTTCTTCAGAGAAGTGTGTTCCATCTGCATGTCTCTCCCTAGTTCCTCCTAAATATGCTGTTGTATTCCTGCCTRGGCAAAACTCTGGTTCTGATTTGGGGATTCAAAATGAAAGTGAAATCTCTAATGTAAAAGTGCTTCCTGAAGCTACCTTTAAGGCTCCCATCATAAAAACCAACTATATCTAATTTTAAGTCTCCAAGTAAAAATCTTTAAGTCTTCAAAGTTTTTAAATATCAAAACCTGTTTAAATCTTCCTAAGGCACAGTCTCCAGAAAATATTTCTGATATAAACAATATAACTGTGAATGTGAAAGTTCACAGAAGTCACTGTAGCACTAACTTAACATGGCAGCTTAAACTGAAAGCCCAAGTCTGTCTGCACACCTATTTAGCCTGCAAGCCTTTGCTGATAAATGAAGTCGAGATCACCGTTGAGTCTGATCACAAGATGGCCCTGCCTTCAAGCCCACACCTGGCTACTGTGCCTGGCCAAACAGCTACCATGGGTCATGGTTTGCTCCACAGTGATCAGGTGATGGGGTTGGTCTCCAGTCCTACCTGGAAAGGTGTATTCTGCAAGAGCAACTGGGATTTGTAGACCTCCATTGCTTGTCACCATCAGAGCATGCAGCTGAGCTATAGCTGACCTGTGTCCTGCCATTTAGTATTTGTGGAGCCATTTCTCAGGACATACTAGGTCTTATCTCTGGCTTGCTGCCACAGGGAGTGTGAATGCATACTGAAAGTCTTTCTCTCAACTTTAATGGGTTCTGGGTCAGGGCTGTGAAGTGTCTCATTGTCTTAAAATTTCCTCATGGTCAACATTTTAAACATATGCGTAATGCTACACTGGGCTTTAATCAGAGGTACTTTACTGCACAGACAATTAGAAGCAACAGTAGCAATGCTATGACTAGTCTGTTGCTATAAAGGTCAGTGCAAGAATTTAATAGCAAAGGATATATATWTTTTTTTGATGGTGCGTACAGGTAATTTTCATTAGCACTGGAACGGCATGTTCAGAGACATAAGACAAAGACAGTATAAACAATAAAACAATCAAATGCAATATGGATACCATGCACTGCTTTCCCCTTTCAGTGCAAAGTACAGCATCCTTCTGTTTTAACTGTAATGCTCTTTGAAAGAACGAGTACCAGTTCAGAGATCATCTGAGATTAGCTCTGTAAAATTGTATTACCATAAAAGGGATCACGCTTGTCACAGAGAAGCAGTCTCAGAAATAATCCAAGAGACTAAATTTGAATACTTGCCTCATTTTTATCTTGACAAAATGTTTTTACCTTTTGAACCTGGTGTTTGTTTATTCTGTCTGCATGCTCCTATCTTCTTGGGTTTTGATAAACATCCAGCATGGGAGAGTGAGAAATTAATGTGTTTCACTTCATCTTCTCCCTGAGGTCACAAGTGAGGGAACAATAAAATTTCTAGGCAGAAATGCATTTCATTAAAAGGGGACCTAGTTAACCTATTGCAAGTTATTATTTCTAATATTTGCCTTGGTGCGATTCCATGAATTTTGCATCTGTGTGCTGTTTGATATAGGAGTGGAGGATTGAGCAAATATAAAATATTAGTACTGTATCATTAGTACTTAATTAAGACATAATAAAACTTACTGTGGGGGAAGGGACTAGAAGAGAAAATAGAACAGTGCCCTGGATTTTCTCATATAATTGTGTTATTTGGTATTTACTTGCCCGGGGTGAGAGTTCATAAAAAGGTGGAAGGACAAAGAATTTGTGTCTATGTGCAAGTAAGATTACTAGCAAGAGTATTTGTATGGTGACTGCCCTTACGTCCATTGATGTTCATGTTGCTGTGTTAGCCAGTTTTTGCCCTCTCAGGATTGGAAAACAGATTTGCTTTCCTATTAAATTTCCAGAAAGATGACAAAATTATGTTGAAAATTGTAGTTTTTCCTGTTTTATCTACTGTAGAAGTTTTCTCCTTCTGTTGACAAACATAAGCAATGGATGCTCAATTTGCACCTAAGTTCTGTTCAGCAATACTTAAAGTAGTTTTGCTGTTGTGCCTGATGCTTATTTTTAATTAATGCTTTTCTCTGCTGTGGAAAAAAACCACACTTAATGGCATTTTCTTTCATTTGCAACTGCACTTTGTTTGCCTGAGCAAAATGTGACTGATGATGCCTATCTTCACTTGAACGCTGCACTGTGATCTACAGAAATTGCAAAACTGATTTACTTTTACTTTTTTGGTTTGTTTTTAATATCCACCAAAACATGCCAGAGCACATAAAATCAGATGTAGGGTTTGGTCTGAAGAGCTCAGGAGTGCACAGGTGCCGCTTTCCCAACATGCAGTATATTTAAACTCGGGCCTGTTCTAAGTGATACTTTTATAAACCAGAACCTTTGAAAAGTTGAATTGTCTGTAAAACAACCACATGGCTCTACATAATAAACTGTGGTAGGGCTCAGTACTTTTATTAGCTAATTAAACATTTGCTGTGTTGAGAGAAATGCTTTTGGAACACACGCCTGAATTTATAACAAAATTCGTTCTGTATTTCTGCCATGTGGAAAGGAGGCACATCTGGGAGTGAGTGGGAGAATGTGAAGAGAAGCTTTTCCAATTGCTTAAAAAGGAGTTTGAAGTTTATTTTTTGAGTGAAGTGGTTAGTTTAGGAGGGAGCTCAGCAAGTTCTGAGCTAGACAGGTTTTCCCATTGGTTTACTGAACCTGAAAGAGACACTGATTTATAGGAAGCGTGTCTTGCAAGTTCCAGTTCTTGGCTTTCCCTAGATACAAGTGTCACAACATGCACTTCTTACTAAATAAGACCACCATCTGCAAACATCCCCCTGTGGAATTCCTTAGGCATCCTACAGAAAAATGTACTTTTGTGTGCATCTTCCTTTAAAATAAAGCTTTATCTCCAGAAGCATCACCTAATCATTTTGCTAAAAATCTCCCTGTGCTTTGTAAAATTAATGAAATAGAAAACAAAATCTGAATAAACAATAACCTGCTGAGCCACTTACGTTCACTGTTGTAAAGGAAGCCCTAACTTTGTTTTTTATCTCCAACAGACAAACAACAGAAAGGTGAATTTGCCTTAGAGGGCTACACCATCAGAATGAATAATAGCCTTCGGAAGGATGCAAAGAAAGATTGCTGTTTTGAAATCTCCGCTCCTGATAAGCGCATTTATCAGGTTGGACTTTTTAATGTTGACTTGAAATTAAATTGATAAAGCCGTTACAATTCCAGTTACTGAATTAACATTCCAGTAAAACAACTTTCACTGACATCTTAATGAAAAAAGGAAACCCTCGCTTGCTTATATTGTATATTCATATATTAGGAAAAAAATCTGATTTAAAATATGTATGTATGTGTTCAAATATTATCTTTTTGGACAAGAGCAAGGAAATCTATCATCTTTATCTATTGGTCATTCCAATGTTAGCATTTTAATATCTATTGTATAGTATGTCTGCATGATTTCTTGGATGAATTAAATAGTAAAAAAAAAAAAGTTAAAATATATATCAGTGTTAAATACATTGTATTGGTGATGGCTTTGCAAGGAAAATCTACGTAAAGGCACATATCAGCTGTGCAATTCAGAGATCTATCAGCTAGACATCAATATGGAATGTAAGTTTAATAAGTTTTAAATATCTGAGATTGCAGTTGAAAGCCAGTTAATTAAGCTGTCAGGTAGTGTGTTGGAGTCTGACAAGAACATTTTTAAGAAAACTGTACCCAGCAGTCTAAAGAAATTCATGGGTGTCTTCTAATTGTCAAGGGCAAATTTTGTTCATCAGTTCTGGCTTTGACATTGATGAAGAGAAGCAGCTTTTTTCTGCACAGCTGCCAGCTGCTGATCAGAGTTTCAAATCCATCATCCTCTCCTTCAATTACGTAAATTTGTCAAAATTAGCTGTACATTATAAGAAGCATCCTTGCAAGAAAAGTACCAGAAGACATGAAAAGAATTACTAATGGTTTCTTGAGGAAGTGACGAGAATGCTACAGTCCCTCTTTTTTATTGCTAATGAAATTGTAGTTGTGTTTTTGTCATTACTGTTAGTAGTTATTAATAAATGTTTAATAGTTTACAGCTGCCACTCCCAAAGAAGCAGAGGAATGGGTACAGCAAGTCAAATTTGTAATTCAAGGTAAGCCAGCCAGTAGAGCATTAGCCTTTATTTCCAATACTGCTTAGTGATGGTAGTTCTGTGCATTAACATATCTGTCACGTTTGTACATCTAGTATTCCCACTTGTCCAAGTTGTGAATAGCAAGTCCTAGTTCTCAGTCATGTTGTAGCTTTTACATGACTTTTCTCCTTTTGCAAGATTTTTGCTTTTTTCCGAGAATACTATTTAGCTTGAAAGCTCTTCCTTACGAACACTGTAAGAAAATAAGCAGAATATACTGTAAGCACCAGCTCATAGAAGATGAATTGTGTTTTCATTTTGCATAAATTTCTGCTTAGGCATTCTTTTCTAGTAAATGTTAACTTTTTAAACTGTTACCTAGATATGGAATCTAATACTATTCCTGAGGAGGAGGAAGAGGAATATGACGATGTTGCACAAGTGAGCAGTGAACCAATAGATGACAGCATTTATGAAGAAGTTAAAGGTATTGTTGAGATTTTTTACTTTGTGACTTGTGATCATTTTGTCTTCTCTACTTCTAGTTTGATAACTCTGAGTGGCTAAAAGTAGGTGAGTAAAGTAACCTGATGAATAAGATACTTTCAGATTTCAAGTTTTGCTATGACATTGAAAAAAGAATGTGTCTTCAACCAGGTCTGAGTGAGAACAGTTCAGTTTTTCTTTAGCCGGGGCATCAAAATAGTGCAGAATGTGTAAAAGTGGTCTCAGGGGACTTTTGGCTCATTAACATTCTCTGGTACACAATTTTTTTTAATTAAAAAATTGACTTGCCTTACAGCTTTTTCCACCAACTTGCCCATCATTTTTTTCTTTATTCATTTTGGCATTTGTATTAAGCAAAAGTTCGCTATCACTCCATATGTTATCAGCTGTTGCCTATTACATGATATTATAATCCTGCAAGAAAGCAATGTGTTGGTTTGAAAAGGCTCTGGAGATGAACTGTAAATAAAGGCAACACAAGTATTGACATTGTTTTCTTTCATATCTTCCAGCATGACTATGATTATACAGAAACTTTTTACTGTGGACTTTCTAATGTGGTCAAATGATTATGCCTCTAGGTGTCCAAGTGTATCTATCAGATGGCAAAACAAGAGAGAAAGAGCTTGACAAAAGCTCTTGGAGTTGATTATAGACATTCAAGTATTAGGAGAAAGGTGGTTGTTCTTAATTATATTTTAAGAAGCTATGAAAAAATCCATYTTTCAGTTACCATTAATTAAAAAATGATATTTTAAAGTGATATGACAATTAGTTATCACTTTGTATGAAATAATGTTCTCCATCCCTTGCTGTTTGGGGCAGTGCAATTATCAGCAATAACTTGAGAGGAAACATTAGTTGTGTCACGTGATGCTGACTAACTTTACGTATCTGTTAGGTTGAATATTCTGACCATTGGAGAAAAGAACACTTTATAGTATGCCTTGGTTTTCATTTTAAGGTCATTTCAGTGAACCAAGGGAGCAGAGAACGTGAGTGACTGGTGAAAATGATTATCATAAAATTGTAGCAGCACTCAATTCTTTAAGAGCTGGTTTTTTTGGTTACATTTCTTTGAATTGTACCTAGACTACTTCAGCACAGAATACACGTTCTGCTGAAATGGGGTGCAGTGTGTCATGCATGCTGAAAAACTCTTCTTCAGTGAATATAAAAACTACATTACAGGGCTTAATCTTATAGCTAGAGGTTACAGCCAAACCTTATTGCAGTGCTTTTTGGATGCTCAGGCTCTTACAGAAGGTGATCTTGTATGCTTGCCTATGCTTTTGTTAAAGAAGCTCTAGATGTATCCTGGGATAAATTACTCTCTCCTGAGCTTCACTTATCTTACCTGTTCATTTGAATCCCAAACAGTAAGTAGATCTGGAGCAGTAACACATACAATATTGGTGTAGGGCCAATAGTTAATATATGCTTTGAGATCTTTGCTTTGAGTTCTGTCTTCAGAGAATTGCTGCCTTGGTATGATTCTGCAAGAATTTAGAATATTTTCACTTATATCCCATTTTTATGTCAGTTTTCCAGGAACCGTTGTCTCCTAATGCAGCTAATAAATCTGAAATGTAACAGAACAGCTGTCACAAAGAAAGGATAGCTCTTCTGTTATTCAAGAAATCTAGCTTCAGTTTTTAGTTAAATGAATTTCTTTCCCCATGATCTTGGAGTGGTGCTTCATTTTCATCTTATCAAGTAGGGATTATCTTTCTTTATCTCATGCTTTCTCCGTCTCGTTTATTTGAATTGTAAACTTTTCAGGAAGGACCATCTTACCTTGTACAGTGGAGCTCTTAATTTTGGCTGTGATGTGTTGGCATAACTAAGTAAAAATAAAGCACAAGCTTGCAATAGATTTTAGGTGATTAAAGCGTCTTTTTCTCTTCCATAAACGTGCTTTAATAGTCATTTGCTTAAACGGAATTAAAAACTTATGGCTCCGATGCCTTAGAGCAGTCCTTCTCTTCTTTATCCATAGCATATTGAAGAGTATAAGATGAAGTGCTAGTTGACAAACCTCACAGGAGTAGGCCTTATTTGGTTCTTGTATAGCTGTTCATCTAAACTTGATGGTAAAAGAGCATAACTCCACTTTGGTCTCATCTGCCTTAATTAGGCCTGATTGGTTGCATTTAATTCCAGTTGGCTGTCCTTTCTATTTTCCCAGGTAAGTGAATTGCTCTTTCTTCCTTTCATGGTCCAAGGGTGGAGCATCATTATCCCTGCTGTTACCTGACTTAATAATACAGAGCAAATAAGGAATTCTGAACTCCTGTTAAGAGAACAGAAAAAAAGAATTATTTGTACAGCCCAAAAGCTATGCTAAGCTCTGGAATGCAGAAGACAAATATGCTAGATCCCTGTGAAGAGGGAGAAGAAATTAATCTTCACTTCGTTTTTATCCTCAAAGCATCTTGATGTTAGAGGCTTCTGATCCTCTGTTTCCGCAGATCCACTAGCTTTATAAATACTGAATTTCAGGTACATGGCTTATTGTACTTTGTTATTATTTGTTTGACTATAATTTGCAATTTCTCAAGTAAGTAAAATTTTGCATTTCTGTGGTTCTCCAGTGTTTTTTATATCAGCATTTCAGAAGCAAATTAAGCCAGTTCATGATGCAGTCCATTTTGTAATATTGGGTTTGGTATTTGAATAAACAGTATTTGGATTAAAAAAAGGATATGGAAATTTTTGCACAGTTTTGAAAATTGGGAATTTTGGAGAACTGTTGCAGTAATCAGAACTGACTGATGCTGTATTCTCTAGCTATCACATCGCTTAGCTATTTTTTTCCCCCTGCTTGTGGCAGGAGACAGTGTAGATGAATTTTCCAGGCAAGAGCTGAATAGCTTCAAACCAGGATCCAGAATGGTAACAGTCTATTAGCCTTTTAAAAGCATAGATTTCAGTGGAATTCAATTTGTACTGTCTGCTGGCAGGAGGAGTGGGTTGATAGTTGGAGGGGTTACAGAGAGGTGAGAAAATTAATCTTTTGATCTGTTAAGTTACTTTCTTCTTTAATAGCACATACAAATTCATATTTACCATAGAAGCATCATTTTCCTGGTTCTCAGTATTAGTCAGTGTTTTACTGTGATTGTTCAGGTAGAGTCAAAAACGTCAGAACTGCCAAAGATTTCCCAACTTGTAAAACCTTCCTTGCAAGATTCTTCAGGAAAGGAAAGCTTTATACTGTCTTCAACAAACTAAGCTTTTGTCTTTTGTTTTTTAGTAAAAACATGGAGGAAAACTTGGTTAAGCAAAATTAAAAATATTGTCAATAAAGGCCCATTTTTGCTTAATTAGCTATTTATTTTCTACCTTAGTACACTCTGTATAATTTTGCAGTCCACAGCTGGATATTATAAGCTGTAACATAACTTCTAAAACTGTAGTATTAAATAACTCTGTGTGTGTGTGTAGAGCTGCCTAACGCATAGAGTTTCTAGCTTAGTGGTGTTTTAAACAATGGAGTTGTCCTTGTCAGAAGAGAGAACACTTGCCAGCTTCAAAGATGTTGTCATCTGTTACAGCCCTTGAAGACCAAATTTTTTTATTAACTCAGGGTTTCAGTGACATAATTTATAAGCCCTTCAGTATTGTCTTCTGTGGTTTCACATCTGTATGGAGCACATACCCAAAACTGCAATGTGAACTACTGCCTGCCACCTTGGTCCTTTCTACAACCTCAGCTCAGTTTGTGTACTGTCTACAACACTCTTGCACAATAGGAGAAAAGAGGTGTTAATCTAAGATCACATACTTATTAATTTTCAATCTTGCATTGTCTTTTTTTCTTCTGTTCTCTTTCTGCTCACAAACTTGCATTATAGCAGTAGTTTCCATGGCATACAGTGTAGTTTCCATTAAAATGTTTCTAAAGATAAGGTTTGATTCTTTGGTGTTGCTTAGTTGGTGCATGGAGATAAAAAGCTGCCCTTACAGAATAGGTAAGGTTGGAAATCCCAAAGC
This sequence comes from Phoebastria nigripes, assembly GCA_035582835.1. Lineage (NCBI taxonomy): Eukaryota > Metazoa > Chordata > Aves > Procellariiformes > Diomedeidae > Phoebastria > Phoebastria nigripes. The sequence continues at coordinate 258,416 of JAYKAV010003374.1, read as the reverse complement.
AATGTGATGTGACACAAGGCTGGCATTGTTGGCTTTGTGCCATCTCCTTAGCCTGTCCACAGCACAGAGAGCTTTTGGGTGAGAGAGAGGTAAGGACAGTGAAATTCAGTGCTGTGGTGATCTCTAGCCAGGGAAACTGCTGTGGAGAACTAACCCAGCCAACACAACTTGCATCAGTTCTTAGTTTGATGTAAATTAAACTTTGGGATTGATTCAATCTCTCATTGGGCCAAGGATCATGGTCAAGCCCAGGTATCTGGCCAATAGTTCTGTTTTGCAGTGTAGTTGGAAGATTTGTAACTAGGGCAAAGCTCAGGGAAAGGTAAGAAATGTCTTAAGTTTTATACAACAGGAAGTGTGCTATGCAAAGAAACACCTTTTTAATTTGTTTACTTATTTTAAACAAAGTCTTTTAAATAGTCTTAAAATTATATTGATGTTGTTTCAGAACTTATTTCTGACATTGTGCATGAAGGTAGGGAATGATCATCCATCCTGTCGCTGTCTCACAGTTGTCTCTTTAAGCAGCTTTGTCGTCTTAATTTTTTCTAACAGTTAACCTCTGCAGTTAAGCAGCATAACTTAATACTATCCTCATCCTCTCTTGTTGCTGGATTGCTTGAGCTTTGAAGAAGCAAGTTGTTTTTATGATGTTGTACCCCTTTCATGAGCATGCAGGGGGAAAAAAAAAGAATGTGATCTCCGATTTACCTTTTCTTGGGAAGAAGGAAGTAATGATTATGTAGTGGAGTTTGAGTGTAAGTTTGATCTGTCACTCATGAACACCGACTCACAGCAAATATTTGTGTTCTCAAAATGTAGTGTCAGATGTATTGACTTTTTGGCACTAGAAGCGAAGATTTCACAGCGCTGTGTTAATGAAAATGCCTTTTCAGGAGACCTTTGCTTACTTTAGAGTTTTCAATATATCACAGTCAGGGTCTGTGGGCCCAATTTAGCATTTGGTGTCAAGCAGTCCCAGTTGTGGATTACAGCTGTATAATCAGTTCCTAAAACGAAGAAACTGTTAATTGGTCATTGTAAACCTGAGCAGTAAGTTGAAGTCAGCAGAGACACAGGTGATTATGGAATCTGAGATGTTACTTGTGAACACTGCTGTTAAGTCAATATGTAATATATCCCGGTATATTGTCTAAATTCCTCCCAACATTTGTTGCTTGCCTCAAGTATTTAGGGAACTCTTTACTTCTTGTCCACAAGTTGTATATAATGCTGATGTGCTATCAATTTTTTATTTTTACTTTTTCCACAGAAAGAATTCTAAGTGCTTTGAATTAGTAAATGAAGTGCTTTCAAAATATAAAGTGTAAGTAGGGTCTGCAATATTTGAAGCTGAAAAGACCAGATGTAAGATCAGCATTTTTGAGGACAGTACTAAAGATGAGTTTCCAAAGTAATTACTGAAAGTGTTTTGAATAATTTTCATTAAAACATCTTTCAGATTCAAGAACACAGCAAGGGATTTTTTTCCTTTTAAAGTAGTGAGGATATGTCATTCTTCAAAACAATTTTTTCAAAGATTGGATCTCAGTGTTGTTAAGAAATTAGTATTTTTCACTTGTTTAGCTATTGCRTTATTTTTATATATGGAGTATTTTTGCCCATAATATCTTGCTGATAGGTGGAGTACCAGAATAAGGAGAAGAGGGTGCTACAGGGCTTACTCAGTTTGCTGTAAATCAAAAATAACTGAAAATAATACAAGAGCAGTGAAAAGCAGATGTAAATTACCTTTCAGTGTCAAGGAATAGTAAAGATTTTTTCTGTCCAAGATGTGTGGTTTTGTTGTCTTGATCACTGGGATTTGGGGTCTACTAAGTGTCTTTAATTATATGCCAGACATGGAAATGATTGAAAAACAACCTCTTTCAATTGTATATCACTGAATCCCAACTGCTATGATGAAATGGAACTGTGCCTGAATTCTCTGTCATTCTGGGTTTTGAGGCAGTACGCTTATGGGATTTATATATTCCTTGGAGTGTCCTTCAGCTAGTACTAAATGCTCATGAGACATGAGTTATGAATCCAGACAGCTTTTTGTATTTAAAGACATTGCATCCAGAAGGCGGTTAGGAACTTGATACCTGGACCTCAGCTTTTGTTTGCCACAAGAGCTTGGGCTTTATCTTCAATTAATGTAATCCTACATCTAAAGAGGGAACCTTTTCTTTCTATTGATGTTAGGTGTCAGTGATGGAAGAGGAGGTAAGACAATCTGGTGTAGCTGAAAAGAATGAGATGTCCATTGAGTGGGAAGTGGCAAGTCTTTGGGAGGAAAAATAAGGTTCACAGGCTCTTCTATGTTTCTTGTAAAGTGAATATAAAGTGGTGGTCTGTGAACAAAAGGTGGCCCATAGCTGTCAGGAAGCCTACTGTCCGTGATGCAATTCAACCCCTGACCCCCCATCGCACACATGTTCACGAACGTGCAAGTGAGGAGGCCAATAAAAATGGAATAATAACTGAGTATTCGTATTTAGTCTGATTTGCAGGTGAGGGGTATATTCACTGGTTGGACTTGGGGTGGGGTTGACTACTGAGAAATACTGAGAAAAGAGTATTCTTCATTTAGTAATATACTTCTGCTGCAGAAAATTTGGTCCACTATGAAATTCAAAACAGTTAACTACAATATCTACAGTAAATGGAAAATGTGTGCTGTTAAGTTTAGGCATTTATTCTTCTCTCTTTGAACTGCACGCAAGATTTCATAGTTTTCAGGCATTTAACTTCATAGGTTTCGGAGTTTACAAGTGGCAAAAATAAAAGCGACCTTCCTGAAGTTGTGGTCAACTGTTACAATAAGTTAAGCAAGTTCATGTTGGAAAGCTGTGTTTATCAAAGTCTTGGGTTATCAAAGGATGAATTTTATTTCTGTATTCCAGAGTTTAAAAAAAAAAAAAAAAAAAAAAAAAAGAAAAAGACCCTAAAGCCCAATCAGACAAAAAAAAAATCCCCCTCTCAATAAACCAGGAATAGATTGTTAAATCTGCGTTGTCTATTGGCATTTTGAAGCTTGTTTACTTAAAATTAGAAGGCATAACTTAATAATATCTAAAAAGGAAGTATTTTTAATCATGCAGTTTTATGTTTAAAGAACTCTTTCAAAAACTAATTAGCACACAACTCATTGAAAGGAATTTACTTATTGAAATAAGATATTTTATTGCAAGTACGGATCAATCATTTTTATATAATTTTCTGTGCACCAGCACTAAACAATGTTTGACACTATTGATTTATAAAAGCAATCTGATGTGAACAGTATGTGACAGAAGTTATTTGTTATTAAGAGATAGAATCCTGTCTCAGAAAAGCTTGTCATCCTGGAGAGAAAAAAAATCACACAAAGTAATTTTACTTGTATCATAGTTTTTCCAGTGTTCACTCTGTTTCTGACAGCAGGCTTCATGTTAAATGTGAACAAAGCTTTGTTTATGCGTGCATGTCTTCAATAGGTTATGGACCCAAAGTTCGTTCTTTGAAAGCAAAGTAGTTTTCTTTGGTAGCACTGTTTTTATCTCATTAAGAAGCAGTGTAATAATTCTAATTCAAAGCATTCAGAAGAAATGTCTTGGTATGTGAGATAGTTTATTAACCATAAATTTGAGGAATTGCTGTAGTTTAGCAAGTTCAAAGCAAAATGTCAATTGTATTATGTATATTTATGAAAATAGAAATGTTGGGCTTGCTCTACTGCTTGGGTATAACTGTGATGAATATTATATAGATAGATCAAGGAACCTTTACTTTTTGAATTTGTGACGAATGACTGCATATCAGGCTATTAAAACCATTAGGTAGAGTTTTTTGAGAAACAAGAGCAACCAGAGGTTATATGGTGCCTCAGGCTATTGCTTCTCAACTTTTCTGGTTTCCACGAGGTAGCTATTAAAGAACCATAATTTATACAACTGGATTCTCAAATAAGACCCAGCAAGGTGGGCTTTAAAGGCTGACTTAATCATTCTGTTACTGTGGATACCAATCTCTTATTTGAATTTTTCAGCCTTAAGAAAGGCATCAGTATAAATCCTTCTGTATGTGTCTTTTACTCTCAGTGTGCTTTTTATCTGCTACTTGCTTTCCTTCCCACTCTCCTCAAAATGGAGAAATTAACCAAACAAAATACTACTAATTAACCAGAACTTCTTGAATTTTGCTGGCCATACGCATGTATACCTGATTTGCTTGTGTGTTACAGTGTACTGTGTTTGCAATGGATGTCATGTTTAGTTTACACATACACAAGGAAGGCAACATAGGAAAAAGCCGCCTGTTTCCTTGTCTTGGCAGCTGCTCCGTGGGCTGGGTAGGAGTCTTTGAAAGAAGCAGATTGGTTGCTCCTAGGAAAGGAAAATGGTCAGCAGGGTACAGCTCCCAGACCGCATGGTGGACCAGGCAGAGAGGGCAAGATGCAGCAGTCTGCTGTGCCCTAGAGTAGAGAGAGGGATGCTCCAGGGAAGTGCAAGGCGCAGGTACACAGGTAACCTTCAGCAGCGAAGGGAAGAATGTTTTCTTAAGAAGCCAGAAGAGACTGAGGAAAGTTTTTGGCAAGTCAGTGAGATTTGGGTTAGACAGCAAGGTAGGAAGAAAATTTTCTCATCCAGAAAGGGGATGGTTGGCACAGGGGATATTTTGTTTCAGTCCTTTTTTTGAAGTCTGCTTTTTCCTAGCAGATCTTGATTTCCTCCATGTAAAAACTCTTGAGTTTGTGTTGTAATGAAAACTAGTTTAAGATCTTGGGAACTTTTAATATCCTTAAGGAAGAGGTTCCAGTACTTCCGTCTTTGGTTTGTGGAAGGGTTTTGTCTTAGCACGCTGTAACAATTATTCTGTCCTTGAATCTTGAAGGCAACAGTGCGTAAAACTGGGAATTAAAGGAAGGAATCTCATTTTCAAAACAAAGCGCTGTCTACAGAAAAGCCTGTGGATCCTAACATGAGGGTTGTCCTTCCATTGTCCCAAAATATACTAACTGAATCTATACTTGCTTCCATACCTGTCTCAAATTTATTTCCTTAAGAAGTGAGGCATCTCCATTACTAAATGTTGAACAGTAGTTTAAGATAATTCAATAAACAAAAGTTCAAGATGTATACGATTTTGTCATAATTTCCATATGGGTCATAAGACCCAATTTCTGGTTAAACTGCCTAGCTCAGGCCTACAAATGGTGGCTCTTACAGTGCAACTGGGACTGTGTTGTGTCTCTGGCATGAGAGCTGGATAATCCAAAGCACCGGCTGCGAGGGACTCTGGGGACTCTGGGTTTTTCTGCATGCCAATCCCACAGTAACATGGTGAGCTGCCTGGGGAGCAGTTGTCATCTGCTTATGAACTATTTCCAGATCCCTGCTGTGCTACCTCATCTCTCTGAGGTGCATTGCGGTATGTGGCACGGTAGGCTAGTAAGATCTGACATCCAGAGTTGCTGGTTCCACTCTGGACCTAATGTATGAGAATGGGGATATTTGTAGAAATGAATGTGGCAATGTTACCCAAAATATGGTATGTGTAAACAGTCTGCGTTGCAGCTATAATTTTCTCCTTATTTCTGATTTAACCTGATCTTTTTTTACTAGTGAATCATAACAAGAATATTTTTACAATTACTTTATTTCATCATTTAAGCTGGAGAAAGGTTTTAGCGTAGTTGACATAATATAATTTGATGGCATGGGCCATAAACAGTGAAAAGAGGCAGTGGTGTGGGTTTGTTACTTTTCATGAAAATACCCAAAGGGTGAAAGCTGCTGAATTTTTTTTTTTGTCAATGTGCAGTTAATGATCAACACAGAGAATGCAAAAATGTCTTGGTAGAACATTTTTAAAGGAGTTATAAGAGAAGCATCTGGGAGCCAGACTTTTCTTGTGGAAACATGCCAACAACTGTATTGTGTTTCCGTTCACTGAAGTGAGCTATGCTGAAATGCCTTGTCTTCTGTCCCTTTTTTGAGTAAGTTCATTTCTGGAATCAGACTATAAATTTGAATACTTTAACCCTGCAGATTATTAAAGGATATTATGTGGTTTAAACAAGATGCTTTCTTTATGAATTCTATGTATGTAAATATTATGTCAAGTGACATTTGTCCCAGTTAGGGATATGTAGTTTTCAGAAATGGCTTTTAAATTTAAATCTTGCTGCTGATCAACCAGTATGGGAAGCTTTACTTGACATTTACAGACTTTTTTTCTGTGTATCATATAAATTTAAGCCTGAGAAATATAACCCCTCTACATGGTTGTCAAATAACACTGTAGTACAGAGTTATACAGTATAGATTAGTTAATTGAATATTTGATTGCTAGATATATTTACATAGAGAACTATTTATATTTTCTATGTAGATTGTAATAGCCACCACATTTATTTTAGCAAAACATTTTAATAATAAGGTTTATAAAATGTCATGTTGAACACTTAAACTATTTACATAACTAAGAGCTATTACGGGCTGAGAGAACAAACAAATTTATTTTAGTTACAGTGAATTCACATAAATCTTTATTATGTTTATATATAAGAATGTACTTATGTGCATGCCACACGTATTTAGGCAAGCAATCTCTGGCGCAAATGCCTGTGAACCTGCAACACAACCACGGAATCAACTTCAAAATCATTGTTTGTTTTGTCGCTTTGAGCTACTAATTTGCATTCTGTCCAACAATTGCAACTACTTTTTTGGGAGGGTGCGGGGGGACAGAGGAGGAAGCATTTTTTGTTAATCAGCTAAATAATTAGATGAGCGTGTAGAAACATTAAACCCCAGAAGCTTTCCTTTACATTGTTGAGGCCTGTTAAGAGCAGTATCTTAAAATATTTTATTCCTTCTTTAAATGTTTAAGTATGGATTTAGGTAAGATGCCTATTGCCTCGATTTTGTATGCCAAATTTGAGGCTTTAGGAACATTTTTAGAAGTGGAGCCAAAATTGTGCTTTTGTTGGAAGCTAACATGAAACTTTACCTTCAGAGTTGCTTCTGTTCAGGTGTGGAAGTTGTTATCTAATCTCTTGATCAAAAAAATATAGGTAACATTTAAAAAAGTGCCTAATCAAACTTAAGGAATTTGTAAGGAGCTGGATTCTGAAGTCACTTATGAAATTTTCACCTTGTTTGATGGCCCATCAAATAATTTTTTGTTTTCTGAGTTTAATATATTCTGACCAGTTCACTCAGCATATTGGATTAGACAATTCTAAGAGACTTGATTTCTGAAAACAAAACCCTGAAATAGTGACTTTAATTGTAAATACAAAGTGTCTGTGAATATAAAAATGGGAAAAGAATGAATAAGTTTCTGGAAGTGGATCTCTCTGTAATTTCTTTTATTCTTCATTATAATTATTGTGTGCATATCCACGATTGAACTTGCTTGTGATGACCTTTATCTTTTCTCTTGAGAAGAATTACTATTATCAGGTCTTTCTTCATGAGGAAATAAAAAGGTCAGTGCAAAACCCATCCCTTATTTCTATGCAGCGCACATTGCACTTTGGCATATTTGTATTGAATTTTATTAATAATAATCAGATCATTTTGTCAAAAAAATCTTAGTATTCCAAAATCAGACATTCTAAATGGCCATTCCTGGTACATACTCCTGCTTTTCCTGCCTTTTTCTACCTCCTCTCCTCCCAAGCTTGCTATTGGTGTAACTAAGATTTTACATACTTCTATTCCTCCTAATCCTGTCAGACTAGCTATTTTTTTTTTCTCCTTTAACCTTAAATTGATAAACTGTTAATTCTTTTGTGTCTATGCTTATCTAAGAAAAAAAAAGAGAATGTAGAGAATGTAAAGTTGTTGCTTTTTTTTTTTTATTAGAGATTTTAAATTATTTGTTGTTTGGAAGACTTGTGCTAGGAACTGCACAACTAAGTTGATTTCAGCTGTCACTCAAAACATGACTGGAGATTGCTTATTTGCAAGGAGAGCTCCAAGCAGGCACTCCAAGCAGGAAGTTGAGTTCATGATATCTTAATATATTAATAACTAAAACCAGGAGTTGCCTGTACCTCTGTGGATTGTTCAGTTGTCCTAATGAATATATTCTATTCTGTTGTTCAGGTGACTGAGCATGTTTTTCCTCCCATCGTGATACTTTGCTCTTAAAGCCTAAAGGGCCTTGTGAAGCTCTGGAAACAGCAACTTTCATACTAACAACCTCTGTGTTTGGTAAATGAACAAAGTTTGTGGGGTCTGAAGAGGATATAGTCTTTATACAAATTGGTTGTGGCTACAGAATGGGGCAAGGGCAGGGAAGCAAGGGTACTGGGACACTTGGTACTGGGGAAAGGAAAGAAAAAGAAAGAGGAAAGGTGCTAACATATATCCAGGTCTCAACAAGTAGGGAAGGTAAGTAAAGCAAACCATGCTCCTACATTTCCTGAAAACTTGGTAAAATTACGCACAGTAGAGTGAGAAGATCCACTTTGCAACAACTTTGGATGACCTTGCCAATGATGCTCTATTTTCTGTCTTGTGTGAGAGTAACTGTTTTTCTTCCAAGGACAGAGATGTGTTCTTTGTTCACTTAGTCTTCATACTTTCTGCCCTAAAACGTTATAAAAAATACTTTCTGCTAGAAAAATATTTTGTTGCTTGTTTTTTCCAATAAACTAGTGAGAAGTCATATAGTATCTTCCTGCTTTTAAAAACATGCGTTTTTAATCCATTGCCCTAGTATAGTTCATGTTGATGGGTATGTGTGCGATAATATAGGAGAAATGCAGTGTCTTTTTCACAGATGTATTTAGAAAGAGATTTTTTCTCAAACAGTTCTCCAAACTTACTCATTTCTCTCTACTACTACACTCTGTTACTATTTTTCATAGCAATAGTTACATGATCCAAACAACATTCTTCTGCACAAGACTAGAGAATTGCAGCCTTAAAGTGTGTTTTGTATTTGTCCCTAGTGGGACTAGGATTTTTTTGGTTTACTTCACTCTTTAGTTTAGCAAATGCTGTAACTCMAAAATGCTTTTATTAGGAAGGGAATGTTATATCTGCTTTTTGGTTTTGATTAAGCCAAACCATAACATATGCTTAGATTCACTTGGTGGTGTCACAGGAAGGTTGTTTGAAGAGAGAATTTTTTTTTTTCTCCAGAAAATGGCTAAGTGACATTCCAGGAGTCCAATATCACTTCCTCTCCTTCTCACCTCCCTTTCCTGCAGCATTGATCCTGAGTTAATTTATAACAAAATCTACTAATCTTTTCTGTGAGGATGATGAGGTAACTTTTCCAAGGTCTTCTCAATAGGAGGCAGTGCTTCACTTTTAGCTGAGATGGCTGGTTTGGTTATTCAGACTGCTTACACAATTGGGAGTAACAGTTGCGCACAGTAGCACCTTTTCAAGATACAAGGAGTGCAACTGAGGGGAAAAAAAGTGCAGGATTTCTCAAGGAATTCAGGAAACCTCACATCTGGAGACTTGGCGAGATCTGGACAAAACTGAGTCATTTGAGCTAATCCTGTTCTATAAAGGCATTAGCTTCAGCTGTCTCATACGTGAACTATTAAAAGTGCACAGACCCTTATAAACTGCTGCTGAACAGCTTAGCATGGAGTACCAAAAGAAGCCAAATGCTGTTTCCTAGAAACTTGATCTAACTTTCAGAGTTAGAGCAGGGTGTTAGACTAAGCAATTTCCACTGGTCCCTTCTATCCCAAAGTATTTCATGATTCTAGCTTTTTCACTTTGTACAGCCAGTGCTATTTATTTGAGGCCATTGGGAGGTCAGTACATTGTAAATAGTAATAACAGACTTCTGTTACTGTCTACTGGTCGGACAGAGTGGCGTGTATACTCAACCTTACTTACTCTAGAATTTAAATAATGGTTGTTTTCAAAGAGCTGATTAAAACTTGTGCAAAAAGTGTTAGTTGGAGGTCCCATCCAGTTTAGCTGGTAGTATATTTGAATGAAACCTTTTGCCTCCATCTTGGAGTCAGACTTATCACATGTGCTGGAAGGAATTGGGGCTAGGAGTTGGCATGGGTTGTCCTCAGCTAAAAATGAAGCATCGCAGTGTGCATAATACTTTTCATTAAAATGTATTTTTATATTATTCATAACCTGGAGATCTCTTTCTGTATTCTGTTGGAATACAGTTTGGAATACAAGTCTGTATTGTCTGTTTCCCATCGTATTTCTGAGCAGAGTGGTGACCATTTATTCAGATGTAACTTCTGCTTCTGCTGATATTTTGATGTCATGTCATCTGCAATCCCAGTGTTTAGCCTGTGTCTGGGTGACCGGTTTCTGTCCGTGTCTCCTCTGCTTGTGTTGTGGAAATCGTTTTTTTCACTCAAGCTTGTCATGCAGGGATATAACTTCTCTGTTTGAGCCATTGGGTGGTAACTAGCTGACCCATAGAAGTAGGAATAAAATAACTTCTCTGAGCCGTTGGGTGGTAACTAGCTGACCCATAGAGGTAGGAATAAAATAAGAGTTGTCCCCTCTTCTGTCATAGTAAGAAATTCTTATGTTTATAATCTCTTCTCTAAATAGCAACCAGCTTGTTTCCCACTTCTGTCGCTGTCCTGGAGGCATTTTCACCCCCAAACCATGCACCCCGGTACAGTCAGATGGAGCTTTAATAAAACAATAGTCTGTCTCCCCCTCTCTGCCACCCCCCAGATCTCACACCATGGCTAGAGAATAGCACCTTCAGCAGCCATTTCCAAGCTGTTTCATTTGTTTACAGAGTGCACCAGAGTGCTACTGGGAATGCAGGGTGAAATGTCAAGAAGTTGTGTGTAAATCTTCCAGTAATCTGTCATGTCCAGGAGGAACTGGGGGAAAGGGACAGATCTGTGGGAATATTGGAGGATTATCAAAGCTAGAGTTTTGCTACTTGGATTTGGAGATCTCTCCCTACAGAACGGGTGGATCTGGAGTCTAAAAGAAGATACCAGAARGGAAAATCCCTGCCATTATAAATACACACACCAAGGCAAATAAGACTAAGATCAAGCAGCACATGGAGGATTTCTGGGATATGAAGCTGCTTAGGCTAAAACCCCGTAAGAGTTTGGGTGAAATGTATAGGCATGTACAGGTGTTTATATAGTGAGAAGGACCCCCTCCCGAAGGCTGGGGAGCACTGTCCTCAGGTAAGGCAGCTTGCTGGCCCTGCATAAAACAGGGTGTTAATTGTTATTCCTTTGACCTCAGATGGTCTCTAGCCCTCACTACTAACGCTAGCAGAAGGTGTCAGTTTGGCCAAATTATAAAAATGATTTTGTTCTTAAATTTTTTGTGTTTATTGCTCCTTCTTTGGAATTCTTAAACGTTTCTCTAAGCAAATAATCTTGTTTGTAAAAAAAAGCCAGTTCTTGCTATTTTTTTTTTTTTAAATTACATAGCTGAATTGATTTATGTTCCTTATTAGGCTAATAACCCATCTGTTAAGGGGTTAGGTCAATTCATAAAATTATAAATCTGGGAGAGAAAAGGTCTTGACTCTTTCCCACGGTAAACATTTATTCATGTTTGAAAGTTCTTGTTTACATTTGTGCAGAGTCATTATTAGGTAGCAAAAAAGCAGTGTGGAGGAGTAATACTCTTGGTGTTACCATGCCATTGTATCTTTTACTTTTTCTTGCACAAAGCAGTATAGACCCATGACGTTCAGTGTCAGTAGAGTTCTTCATGTACACACCTTTTTGTTTGCATGTGTCTGTCATCCCTGCTGAGTACAATAGTAAAGACACTGTGATTTTTTTTTTTTTAATTGATTATTTAATAATACAAGTATTTTTGTGGGGGTCTGTCTTACAAGACCTGTTTGTATGCTTATAACCTTCTGACACCACAATGAGATTTCAAATGGAGATATATTAATGTGCATTACAAGCGTGTGATTGCTTGTATCATTATGAAATAGATGAAAAATTAGTTCACTGCAGTAGTTTTTATCTGAACTGATCAAAAAATCTTCCAATAATTTTTCTAACAATATGTGATTGGAATAACAACTTCACATGTTGTAGAGTTCCATGCTGCAGCTGAGAGGCATGTAAATACAAGCTGCTTATTTGCAAGAAGCTTCCAGATTTGCAATATAATTGCTATGGAAACCACACAATGAAAACCTTATAACCATCTGTGTGGTTTGGTAGATTTTGCTGCATAGCTGAGCTGTTTTTGTTTACTGTTATTAAAGTGTTGAATAGAATATATTAACCCACAAACTGGGATTATCCAAGGTATAAACTAGTATTGTGCAATGACAATGCGTCAGAGACTAGAAGACAGTAGAATACCAATTAATAGTGGCATTAAATTAGAATCTAATGTAAAAAGATGGTTAAGTAATGTGTTGTTAGAGGAAACTGCTAAGTTTATGCATATTTATCATGGAGATACCACATTCCATTGAAGGAATGCACTGTTCAAGCCAAACTGTTATCTATTTTATACTTAAGTAGTCTGATTTTTTTTTTCCCCTCCCCCTTTAAGAAGAAGAAATTGGAAAAAAAAAAAGCAGTGGATTCATGTAAAAAAAACTCAGCTGGTGTAGAATTCATTGTTCACTACTTAAATTGTGTGGATGGTAGAATCATCTATGGTTGGGTGATTATTTTTCTGTTTTTTCTTTAGATTGCAAATTAAATAAGTAAATTATTTTCAACAGCTTTCATGGACTAACTGAAAAAACCCTTAACAAATATAGTTAGTTCCTTGTTGCATTGTCACCACAAGAATTTTGTAGGTGGTTTGCCATTAGAGTCTCTGAGTACCAGCAGAGTATGGAACATAACCTGCATCTCAAGGCTTCTTTGGGTCTACAGCTCTGGAAGAGTTCACTGGTTTGATTAGTGTTGATTAGTCTCATTTTGACATAGTGAGAAGGTGGAGAAGAATATTTTCTCATTGCAGTGGTAGTGATGGTGTGAAGAAGAGATACGGAGGAAACATTGTACCAGATTATTTTAAAGGTCTGCATGACTCTTCTTACACAGTATCTTAATAATACAGAAGGACTTCTACTGTATTTTTTATTTTAAATTGTCATCTTTTGACTCGATTCCATGTTGCAACACAAACTTTAGTATGTTGCATCTGACTAACAGCCGTAATTCCTGGGGTAATTGAGGTTGCTGTGTTTAAAGGACATCTCCCACACATAGTTATTGCTTCAGGACATAATACTAGAAAACACTAGTAAGAACCACAGGTTCTTTTTTACCACCCTAAGCCAAGCCTATTACATCTGCTCCACTGTGAGCATGATTGCATTAGCAAGTAGTGTGGACCATTTGCAACAGATTCATAAAGCACAAGTTTGTGCTGAGGACCTGATGTTCACACTGTGCATGTTTCAGAAGAGGTTTCCTATGGAGTCACTTTAGTCTGGTTCTATGGACTGAATGCCTGTTAGCAGGTGGACCGTGTTCAGTGTGCTTCTGGAGTGCCTCTTCCAGTCTAATTGCACCTGAAAGTTTGTCCTCTCTGTGACAACTCTGTAGTGTAAAGCAAAGTGGGATAAGTGGGGATGGTTGGGATCCAAACCAGTATGCTAATATGGACAGCCTTTGTTTGAATTTGGGGCCTTTTCAGTTTTCAAAGAGCCTTGGTTCAAACATTTTCTCATCTTCAGATATGGATCTGGTGAACTCTTGTTTCTAGGAAATATGTTTTTCAGGAAGGGGAATGCATATGTTCTAAATTTTTCCATGAAACCACAATGCAATCTACATGTATTCAACTGTACCTTATGAAAAAATCTCTTCAAACCTCCTCTGCTGTTTTACTTCAGTTGAAATACCCTCTACTAAAGTCAGTCCTCAGTTTAAGCTAGTCTGATGACCATGACAGTGATAGAGTTAAAATCCACAGTACATTCAACAAATCAATGGATGTAGGTCCAAACATTCCGTAACATGTAATACCAACATTTATTTAATCAATGTATAATAGTCTGTGTGTTGGATGAAACTGGGTTGTTCTGGGAAAAGGGAGCAATCCTAGAAAATGTGACTGATAATGGGATAATACTACCTGTGAGTGGTGTAATAGTGGTAGAGAAGCCACAGAATGACAGTGCCTCCTAGTGCTCTGGACAGCACATAGGGATGTATTTTTGCCATTTATGCTCCAATTGTGAGTGCTTAAAATAAACAAATGAGTGTACTTGGAAGTGTGCAACAAGTGTTATGCCAAGTGGGGGAATACATTTGAATGCAGTAAATAGTTTGGAGTGTTTTGTGTTGTACTGCAGCTTCAGATTTTCCCCGTTCTATTGTTTTTTCCTTGGCTCAAATAATAGTTTATATTCATCTCAACCAGATTTTTAGCTAGTCAAGAGTCAGGCAGCAAAAAACTCTTGCTGGTTTAGTAGGGCAGAAGTTCAAAGCTCTTTGTAGAGTGAATCTTATGATGTAATTGTAATATTTGTAGGACTGCGTATATAGGTTAGCAGCAATTATGCATACTCATTTCAACAGGTCTACTCTTGTGCTTTAAACATCTGCTTTAATGTTTGCAGGAACAGTCTTGTGGATAGATTAAATTTTTACAAGGCTAAAAATCCTTTGAACTGTTGATATAAAATTCACTCTTTGTTGAAGTAGATAGGCAATTACATAAAAGTTGCACAATAAGTAACATTTTAAAAGCTGTGAGTTCTGTATCTGTTGTCTGTCATTAATAAAATATCAAAATTAGTTGCTGAAATGTGTGCCTTAAAAAGAAACATGAATATCTGTATAAGATGTGATGAGTAGCAAAGCCAAATAGTTTAAATGTGTTAAAAGTCCAGTTCTTGTTTGAGAAGTGGGTTTATCAATGTACTATTTCCTCATTCAGTACAGCAGCTTTGTCAGTTTTGATATACTGTAAAAGCCAAGATAAATCTGTTTCTACTTCCTTATGAACCTGAAGAAAGAATACAGCTAAAACCCCTTCTAGTTTGTTCCCTTTTTTGCCTCATCAACAGAATTGTTGACTGTGAAATGTGAGGAGCAGATCTTATGTCCTGTCCTGAGTGGAGTGTGGATTTACTTAAGTGAGGGTGTGGGCATGAGAGTTCCCTGTCTGTGCTGGACAAAGAGTATGGAGCACATCTTTTGAAATTGCCTGTGGAGATTTCAGTTTTCCAAGCCTGCTAGCCAGAAAACATGCTTCAGAGCTGATCACTGCCAGGCTTTCTCTTTTCTTGTCTCCTAAACTTGCACTAAGTTATTTGATACAGTCTGGCTTGCTTAAAACCATGGTCAGGCGCAGTAGGCAGGAGCACTGAATGAATGGCATCTGTCGTGGCTGTGTTCCCAACATGCAGGTGTCCAGCTAGTGTGTCTGTCTGACAGTGTTGAAAGTAAGATGTCCTCTGTTTTCTATGCATACTTCTCTTAAGAACTTCTGAATTCTTGCATGGGCTGGATACTTTTTCAGTCCTCGGTTTCCTTTTCTTTATCCTGGCAAGAAATGTACATAGCAAAATAGGACCCTCATTCTAACTGTCTTGGAATGACTGAAAAACAGCAGAACTGCAGCTCTATGTTACTGCATTCAGAGCAGAGTGARAAGGGAAACAGATGTTCACAATTGAGATTTTTGAAAGAAAGCTCTTAGAGCGTTTGGATGGGTGGGGGAAAACCACAGAAATAACAGTGTTCCAACTTCTGTACAAATGCAAAATAGTAAACAGGGCTTACGATTTGGAAATGTAGAGTGTGACTTTCAGACTGATGTGGGCTGTAATTCCTGTCAGCTGAGGTGTCCCTTCAGAGTTTCATTTGCAGTTATGTGTTTTGCAGAAGAACGTGTTCTTTCAAAGGCTGAAGTGCCAAGAAAACTGAGCCAGGAGAAAGTTACCACTGTTTCAGGTAATTAAAATCTTTCCTCTTTATTTTGTGTATGCACTTTCTTTTTACCTTTATTTTCTTGTCTCTTCCCTTTGCTGTTTTAAAATAATGTTTTTATAGCTCTGTAAAGCTGTCTTTTTCACCTGGGTATTTGATGGCAGCAAAACTGCTTAGCACCACTTAGGATGCATGAAAACCACTTGAGAAGGATTTATAAAGTAAGCCAATTTATACAAGGTATTCCTTCCTGAATTACTTTGTAATGACTCAATTAGCTTTCATTTCTGCACAAAGGAGATTTAGTTGCATAAATTAGCTTATCATCATTGAGGAAGTGTCACTGCTAAAGGACAGTTTATAGATACAACATGCAGTTGCTGTCAAACCTATAAGAATGTAATATAGACATCTGTGTATACTTTGTGCTTGAGCAGAACAGACTTCTGCCATTCAGAGACTAACAGGGGACAACAAGTTGCCCAAGGGACTGGCAATGTAGACGTCTCTGAAAAGGTCAACTTGACACAGGCTCTGACAATCGACCCAAAGCTCTGTCTTCTTTGATAAAAATCAGATAAACTTAAGACCACTAATTGATCTGCAGCCTGTTTAAATGTTGGCCATGCATATCTTCATTGCATATGATTACCACAGAAAGCAAATGAATTGGGTAAGAAATGCCAGAGTCCAGTGACAGCAGCATAAAAATTGGAAAAGGACACAAATGCCCAGAAAGGCTGTGAAGGATATTCTCTCAGCTTTAGCTTGGCAAACTGCCCTTGTGCTAATTATCTCTGGGACTGGAAAAATAACTGCATACACCATGTAAAGTCACATGGCCAGACAACTTTTCTTGGCAGAAAGGTATTTCCAGTTATGCTTAAAAACAAGATATATATGTGCTTCAAGGGCACAGACCTTTAGATAAACTATTTGTGATTTGACACAGCAAGTAGAGAAGACTTGCTTCTTATCAGACCTTACACCTTTTTGAGATCTGCTGCGTTGTAACTGTGACCTGCACTGACATGCAGTCTGGCTCTCCTTCCCCCATCGTACATAATACACATAATTCTTTCAGGGCTGTCAAGGAAAGGGTGGGCAAGAAGAGTTCCTTTAGGAAGTAGCTCTGCAGTGCTCTTCCTGTTGCAACATGTGGAGAGGAAACAGAGGCCTGATTTCCTGACCCATACAGGAAAGCAGGAACAGGTTGCTGTGAGGAGTTTTGGGTTGCTTTTCTTGGAAAGGAAACAAGAGCCAAGTCATCAGATGCTGTTAGCATTGTGCTCTGCTAAAAACATGTGTAAAACAACATGACTCATTACAGCCTTAATATTTAGTACTCATTTAGACATTACCGTAATTATAAGAGTGTGTTGTCATAATGGAGCGTGGGGTCAATCCAATTATAAAGTTGCCAACAGCATTTTTTTTTCTCACTAATGTATCTTCTTGAAGTTCTAAACGGTCATATTTTTAAGAAATCAAAACCTTAGCACCTTCATTTCTGAAAAGTTTCAACTGCTATGAGAACAGCCTTATCAGTCTTACTAGTATTTGTGTAATGTCCTTGAAAATACCATAACAGTTCTCCCCAGATATCAGATTCATTTCAAGCAACAATTTTCTGATCTGATCTTACTTAGTTAACTATTTAACACTGGAAATTTGTTTGACTTTTAGGGCTGAGTTGACATGAATATTTCTGATGGGCATCACATCATAAATATCTAACCTGACTCAAGAATATTTCATGATTTTCCACACAAACAGCGCATACATTCTTAAGTATAATTTATTGCCTAGCTTTACTAAACCTGAATTTCTCAGAAAATACTCTGCAAATTGTCTGTGAGCTCAGCCTGATAAGTGCAAAAAACCCTTTCTTTTTTCCTACTCTTTTCTTGCCCTAACTTATCTCTACTTCAGTTAAAGTGCAGACTTGAGTTTTTTTTTTATTCCTTCAGTATTGATGCTGACTGTTGCTGCTGGATAGTTTTACATTAATTGCTAGTGACCTAATTATTTAAAAACACCAAAGCATTAAAGAGTTTCAGTTATATAATATGGCTTGCTGGGTCTTTTTTGCTACCACTATCTACCCATTATCATTTCCACAATCACTATTTCAGTAAGTGTCATGTTCTGTGCTGTCTCAGTGTAAATACCTTGATTTTAGAGTAACTAAGGAACAGTAGGAGAAGGAAAGTGAGAAAGATTATACTGAACAGATTGGGCTAGATTAGAGGTTGAGATCAAATAAATACACTACAATTATTTTGCTCTTATTTCATAATTTTTTTGGCATGTGGGAAAAAGGGCAAGTAAGTAACAGGCATTCTTTGCAGTTTAGGACATTGTCAGAACAAATAACTGTTCTTTAACAGGGTATGTCTCATCTGGGCATTGAGACAACACTGAGAGTCTAAATCACTTGTGTAAGACAGAATCATTCTGGTAGCATTAATTCTGAACTTCATCTGTCTCTCCATCTTTAAGCCTTCAGTATGGTAAATATTGACCACATCATCACCAAAAGGGGATACAGTTCACCTCTTTCAAATATTGTTAAGTAGCCCAGATTAGTAATCTTCAAATCTGATGCTATAAACTTTTGAAGAATCTGATCAAGAGTCAAGGAATAGGAATCGGAATGGCAAGCTGTTTAATATACTGGGCAGTGGACCACAGTGGTGAAAGGAAAACATACACGCGTGTTCCTTCATTCACAAGCAATGCGTAAGCAGATAATATAACTACGAGCTCTAAGTCACTATCGTAGTAGGGTTTGCTAACTTAGATGCCATCAATGTTAAAATGGAAGATCGGTGGAAATCAGGTGCAGTCACATTTATTCTCATGTTTTAAGTAGTGCATTTCCATACTTGGGCTGTAATTCCTGTTTTTGTTTTGGTCAGTTTAGTGTTCTGTCAGGTTTGTGCTCAGAAATGGCAAGTGCTAAAATTGTCACAAGGTAGGGGGCAGGAATGAAACAGCCTGCAGTTAGATTGGCTTAGGCTGCAGTGGGACAGCACACTTAAATCCCTCTGAAATATGTATTCTTAATCTGTTTTTCCAGGTTTTGTTTTCTTCTGTCTATTGAGCCTGTTAGAATATTCTTATAATTTTTTTCCCCTTGAGTAATCCATGGGCATTCTTAAGTTTTAAACAGTCTACAATATTTGAAGTGCATGCTTGAGTGATACACTTGTCAGATTTTTTTTTTAATTGAACTGTTCACCTTTCTTTCTTCAAGCATGTATTGTCAGGTGCCAGTATTTTTCAGTGAAATAACCAGTCTCATAGAATCATTAAGGTTGGAAAAGACCTCTAAGATCATCGAGTCCAACCATCAACCCAACACCACCATGCCCCACTAAACCATGTCTCTAAGCGCCTCATCTACACGTCTTTTAAATACTTCCAGGGATGGTGACTCCACCACTTCCCTGGGCAGCCTGTTCCAATGYTTAACCACTYTTTCAGTAAAGAMATTTTTCCTAATGTCCAATCTAAACCTCCCCTGGCGCAACTTGAGGCCATTTCCTCTCGTCCTATCGCTAGTTGCTTGGCAGAAGAGACCGACACCCACCTCGCTACAACCTCCTTTCAGGTAGTTGTAGAGCGTGATAAGGTCTCCCCTCAGCATCCTCTTCTCCAGGCTAAACAGCCCCAGTTCCCTCAGCCACTCCTCATAAGACTTGTTCTCCAGACCCTTCACCAGTTTCGTTGCCCTCCTCTGGACACGCTCCAGTACCTCAATGTCCTTCTTGTAGTGAGGGGCCCAAAACCGAACACAGTATTCGAGGTGCGACCTCACCAGTGCCAAGTACAGGGGCACGATCACTTCCCTACTCCTCCTGGCCACGCTGTTTCTGATACAGTCTGAGCCTACCGTCAGGAAGGCTGGCAGCTGTTGCTGTTTGATCTGTCAAATAAACTCTGAAGTGTTTTCATCAGTATATTGGACAAAAATATCTGTTGTTCCTATTACTGTTACTGGAAAAACAGAGATGGCAGAAGAAAACCGTGAGGAATTCGTTATGGAAGAGTTTTGGAAACTGTTGGATAGTTGTTCATCCAGATAGCTGTCCTGGAATGAAAGAAGTATTTCCTGGAGAAACAACCTATCCAAAATCCTGCTCAGCCATTTCTTGTGATTGGTAATATTAAAAGCAGTGGGTAGGTAAAACCAAACTGCTTTCTACCCTCTGCTATACGTTTAAATTTTTTTTTTTATCATGTCTTACTCATATTTATGGCCCAAGTGACCATGCCTTTGAAGTGACTTTATTTTAGCAATTATGTCATCATAGTATTTTTAAGGCACACAACATTTCACAGTGTGTAAGAATGGAGTGTAATTGTGACAGAGTAATGCCAGCAAATCAATACCTCTTGAATTTGAACTCTAATGGGCACATAAGTTCTTGATGCTAAATCCACCAGCTGTTTTCAGGTATTACATGTGTTTAAGAAACTCCACATAATTTCCTTACCATATAAATACCAAATTCCTTTACGCAGGTCTCCTGGTTTTGTTTTATTCAGTTCTTCAGAGGCAATCAAATGAAATTTGGCAGGGTCCTCTCCAACTGAAAGAGGGGCTGAAGTAAGAAAGAATGGGCTTGTGTTTTGCAGAGGTTTTTGCAGCTTTTTTTTGGTTCTACCTCGGTGTTTGTGAAGCACTATGAATCATTTTATGAAGCATTTTGCCCTTTAGATGTAAAGATTCTGAAGTTAAATTTACAATTGGCTTTTGTGCGTGTGTAGTTGCACTTACAGGATTTGGAGAAACTTGTGCTGATGGGTATGAGAGGGGATTTCGAATTTGAAATTAACACTTGTTGGAAGACCAGCATAGTTGTTCACAAACTTACACTGGCACTTACTCTCCCTATTTTTCACTTCCATGCCCCTGGTATACTGGTATATGTTTTTCCAAGAAATGTGGCTTTCTGATTTAAACAACTCTGTCTTATGTTGAATTCGCAAATGAGGGCACAGAGCCATGGTTAGTCTTTGGGCAACATCTTCACTGTTGCAATAAGCTTATTTTAAAATGCATTTTTTCCAGTGTTGCTGTGTTATTAGTTGAGTTGCTTTCCCACCTTAAGGCTTAATTAAATGCTCATGATGAACATCTAGGGAGAGATGTGTCTCGCCTGCTGTGGGATCTCTTCTGTTGCTGATGTTCCCCATGTAACTCCCATTAGTGTTAACAGGAGTTACTTCAGGCCCATAAAGGTAAGAACAGACCTCAAAGTGATAAAGATCAGTGTGAAAAGTTGTGATTCATTTCAGTGCAATTCTGAAGAAGTAAAAGTCCTGATTAATGTATTAAACCAACTCACTAAGACAACTGCTGAAAGATTTGAAAGGTGGGATATACCAAAATAACTCTTTTAGTTTCTTCTCACATGGGCTTACATTATCTTTTATGAGATGGAGCTGGGAACTGTGATCAGTGCAGTATCAAAAAACTGAGGAGAGATTCTGATTTAATATTTATCACAAATTAATTTGGTGCTAACCTGTGTTACTGTTTATAATTGTCTAATGCTAAATTGGTGAATAATGAGCTGACAAATAGGAAGGGCCAAAATTTGGAGGTGCAACATTTCAAACCAATTCCGCCTTCCTCTTGAAGTTATTCTGTCTACGCATTTTACAATAACCAAATCTCTTATTTCTGAATGGTTGGGAGTTCTAATATATGTATATATTGCTGCTTTTGGTGTGATGACAGAAGAATTTGTGCACTGGTAGTCAGAACGCCCCCTAGTGCTATATAGCAAAGTGGTAGCTACTAATCACCAGTTTATGGAAAATTAAATGGTGGCTAACTGGCACAGCAGCTTTAAATTCAAGGTTGTGAATATTTAGCCTTACGACAGTGTTGACATCAAAACAAGATACCACAGAACACAGACTCAAGTAGATAAATAGAAAACAAGCTCTCCTTGCTCATACAGAGAGTATTAAAATTAAAATCTAAGTATTTGTCAAAATAGGGAAAAACACAAGTTGAATACTGCTATTTTTTTTTTATAGCGTGATACTTTCTCTCTCTTGATACTTGATATTTTAGCAGGATTTTTTTCAGTAATAAAGTGAACCAATCATGATTAAATTGTAAACTATAAATAATGGTGTAGAGTGCTAACGACATGCAAATGTAACTGGTATATGCTGGAATAACCAGCAAGCCTGCTGTTCAAGGATCATATAACAAAACTAAGATGACAGCCTTGATCCAGCCAGTTCAGTGATATTTATGTTATCAGAATTAGAAGATAGCTTTCCAGTGATGTAAATTATTAGTACATATACATTCTGTCTGGTTAGTGTATACATAATGTAACTGGTCATCTTAGTGGTATTGCTTACATTCTTTTTGCATTAACTCATCACACTCCATTCTCATGGAATTAAAAACAGGAAATAGTTCGCAGTGTAACAGAAGCACCCAGTGTATTTAACCGTGTGTAAGCGCTGTGTTTCAATAGATGTACTCTGTATTGTAAGTGTATGACAAAGCATTTATTACTGTGTTATTGCCGTATTACAGAGCAAAGAGTGCTAAATAATCAATCAGTTAATGGTCTGTATGGCAGCTTGAACACAGCACATCCATTGTGCTTATGCTGTTAGAAGG
This sequence comes from Phoebastria nigripes, assembly GCA_035582835.1. Taxonomy (NCBI): domain Eukaryota; kingdom Metazoa; phylum Chordata; class Aves; order Procellariiformes; family Diomedeidae; genus Phoebastria; species Phoebastria nigripes. The sequence continues at coordinate 235,905 of JAYKAV010003374.1, read as the reverse complement.
ATGAGTTTATGACTGTAGTGTAGTTGCATGTTTAGCCAGAGCTTAATGTCCTAAACTGAAGCTGACACAAATATTTTTAAAATGCAGCTTCAGCAACAGTTTCCAAGTTCTCCARTATTTCAGAAGGAACAATCAAGGATTATCTCAAAGGTTCTCAGAGAAGTTATTTAGTTTTGTTGGAACAGGAGAGGGAGGGGAAGCGTATCATAAAATACTTACTTTGGCTTCCTTTCACAGATTATTATTAATTGTATTCTAGCAATTTTATCAGTTTCAAGTTGAGATACAAATATGGCTTGCTGGAAATATATTAGTAGAGGAAAACTAGCTGCTTTAAGTTGCAGCTGGAAAATGCTTTGAAAACCTGTAGCTACGTGTCTTTATGTGATACAACTTGCCAGTGAAGGGCTCGTACATTAAACTTATTTTCCGCTTGCTTTTGTGGTATGAAGGAGCTGTTTCTAAAAAGAGGAGTAAAAAATGTGAGCTAATAAATTGCTTTGTACTATCTGGAGATTTAAAGAGTAACTTTAGTTCCTCAATCTTTATCCTTTTGTAATTAGATGCTGTTTTCTTTGCAGATGGCAAAAATACTGATTATGCCAATTTCTATCAAGGTTTGTGGGACTGCACAGGAGATGTACCTGATGAGTTGACATTTAAACGTGGTGACGTTATCTACATTCTCAGCAAGGTACGGCGTGCTACTGGGGCTACATAGTTGTAAAAAGAGAGCCGTGGCAGAAGGGCACATTCCCACAGTTCTATGGGGGGAAACTGGCACTCCCTTTCAGATCCTTTGTTTGCAATCAGATATTCACTGCAATTAATTATTTTGTCAAATGAACTATAATCACATTTAAAACATAGCCGTGTAACAGGAATTAACTTAAAAGCATGTTTATTTACTTGTTAAATCGTGGCTACCATTTGTTAACTGATTTAATGGGAGACAATGTGCTTTCTGCTTGTAAAAGTTAACCTTGTAGAATTGTAAATTATCTTGTATGTTATGTTTTTTGTTTCCTGTTTTATATTCCTGACTGTGCTGATTCTGACTTTTTGGGCATCTTGCTACAGAAGATGGTTTGTTTTTTTTGAACTATGCTTTCATCTTTGTATGTATATTGTAATTGTTCTGACAGCTCAGATTCCAAATTTGTTTGCTCTGACAGATTTGGGCAATTTTTAATTTACTGCTTTCCTGTTTGCAAAGCAGATGAGAAATGTAATTCCTCTCATCTAAAGTGATGATAAGCAGTATAAGCATGAAATTTTATTCTACTTTAATGTTGGTTAATTTTCTTATTTTTCCTTAATACCCCCCCCCCCCAAAAAAAAGAAAACCTCTCCTAAAATACATATCTCGTGGTCCATTGAAGTCTACTTCTGAACAATTCATCAAAGGAAATTTCTCTTTTCCCCATGTATTAGAAAAAAGCTGAGCTTTTCAACTTCTCATTGAAAAAAACACTCTTTAAAATATATGTAGAATACATATCTCAGATGTAACTGCCATTCAGTATAATTAATGCCAAAGWTACTGTAGGTCATTGAAATATACAAGTAGGTGCATGAAAGCTAAAGGCATCTGTTTGTCTTAGTTTCAAACTCTTCAGTTTTGTCACAATTGCTTTAAATCTTCCGTGATACCTTTAACTGCAATGTTTCCAGATAATAAATGTAACAGCTTCTGTTTAAATAAATTTAAGATTTATGGATAGAAAGATAGTCCTATATAAAAATATAGAAGATATATTGCTAATGGTAATGTGACCATGTATGTCTTTTGAGGTATTTCATTGTCACTTAAACTAATAACTGAATTGCATTACTAAGGGCCGGATAACACTCTTGAATTGGGCAGAATTTCAAGCAGTTATACAGCACTGAAGAATGGTACTAATTTAAAATAACCACCTCTTCCCCTCTCCCTCCCCCAAAAAAGCCCATGAACAAACGGATTCCACTGTACGAGTTTGGCCTCTTTGTGGGTTGTGCTCTTCTGGTATGGTATGGGGACTAATAAAATCTTAATCTTCAGCTTGTAGGTGAAAAAATAATTTGCTACTCCTTCCCCAAAAGAGTGAGAAATTTAATTTAAAATTGGAGCAGAATAGAAAAACAGTAGCTTAAGCTATCCTCTGTATATCAACTGTCTTGTGGTCATGCTGTGATGAATCCGTAACTGGTCCTTGAAACAGGCTTGCTGCTGCTCCAGATATATAGACCCTCTCTCTTTGGGAATGATTTCTACGCCAAAATACAGCCCAGAAAATTCAGCCCTGTTTCGCGTACAGCTTTTTCAGAAAAATGAGTGTTGGCCACTACTGTCAGCTCTGAATTTAGGGTCCTTGGAGGGGAAAGTGCCAGAGAATTATCCATCTTAACCCTCCACTTGATTCAGTTTCAAGGTCTGATAATTTATGAGCTGTTTGTCTGGTAAGTGAAAATATAACCAAAGGAAAAGTGAACCTAACCATCCTGAAGTGGGTCAAGACTTTTCTTCAGAAAATATTTCCTAATCCACCACATTAATACTTGGATTTTGTGGCAGTCGGCAGGAATCCTTGGCAATTTTTTTATTTTTTCACACCATCTAGTGGTTGAAAATGAGAGATGCAGGTACTGACAAGAGGCGATGTGTATGGATCCAAAATGGTGTCATAAATTCAGCTTCAGCTTGAACCTAGCTATGGCTTTATTGCCTTTCTATCATATGTCAGCCAGGTATGAACATTACTCTTGAAAATCACAGTTTGCTGATAAGGAAGTAAGTACGGGTATAGCAGCATTATAGTAGGAAGGGTGAAGCATTAGCAAAATATTGAGCATATTTGTGCAACATGTAACAGTTCTTTGTTTTACAATGAAATATAAATAGTATAGCTTGCTCTGACGAACGTGATAAGGTAGATATTTGTCTCTCCCAGCAATAATTATGCCAAAGCAATATATTTTTACCTGCTTTTCACATACCTTTATAGAAATTAGGGGAAAAGTGACTATCTTGATTCCAAGAAATGAGATCATTAGTACAACAGAAGTAATTATGAACCAGTTTAGCAAATTTGGGCATTGATATCATTTAAATAAAGCAAGAGGAGCAATATGTTACATGTAAGTTTCTAGGTGAATGCCTTTTAGAAGAATGAGCAAGGTTTCAGTTTGGCAACGTTTACTTCCTAAAATAGCTAAGCATTATGCAAAGACAAATCCCCCATAATTTGGTTTAAACTGAGCATCAAAATTCAATCTTAGTGCAATGTGCATAATTTGCATGCTTATACTCTGATAATACAAATACCTATGCCCGACTATTGTAATTACTGTAGAAAAGCATGTTTTCCTTGTTTTAAAGGTGCATTGAAAAACTATTTTAGCTATTATCTAAATATTTATGTCTGTTGTGGCTTTTGTGTGGCAGCAGTCCTATGGGCTCTTACAAAAAAAAGGCAAAACTTTTTTCTAGGTTTTTCTACCTTTGAGAGTTTCCTTCAAAAGTTGAGTTTTTAATCTGAGCAGAATTAACAGAACTGTTGCAATCGTACTTGTTAACTTTTCTTTATTTAAAACAATAGTTAACTTTTCAGATTAATTGATCAATGTATCTGTACAGATAAACTCATACTATTATCACTTTATAGTATTGTTGAATATTCAAGTGGCTTTTATAACTTACGCTACGAATCATGTGAACTTTCAGAAAACTATATGCCCCTCTCCTGCTATGCAGTAGAAAACATTTTATAGCTCTACTGATAGAGGGACTCATTAATGAGATTTCTTAGTTAATATTGACTTCTCAGTTAATATTGACTATTAGAAATGCAATACTTGGGCGTCCTGTTTTCTAAAAGGATGATTGCTCTTAACTCCTGCTCATTTATGGGCTTGCCTTTGCTTTCAAGCCCGTATGATAAATGGGGAAACAAACTGTGACATAACAATCTTTTTTATAAATCTTCCATAGCTCTACTCAAGAAATCAATTTCCAGAAACAAAGGGAACTGTGAGTGGAGGTAGCCCTTTTTTTTTTTTTTTTTTTTTAAGTTTGGTATGCACAATTTATGCAAGCACAGCAGCACTTGCAGTATTTGTTCGTTTGCTTTAGGTGCATGTTTTGCATTGGGAAATTCCATAGTTTTATCAGCCAAATGCAAGTATTAATGGAAATTTACTTAGATGTTAGCAGGCACCTGCTTAGTAGAATTACTGACATTTCTTAACTTTTAAGCTAATTTAATTCCCATCTCATTTATATTTATATTTGCATTAAAACAATAATTTGAAACTGGAATTCTCCTTCCCTGTTATTATTTCAGTATATGCCAATGCAATATAATGTGGCTCATGCTTGTATTTATGATTCATGGAAATCTCATCTATGACTTAACCCTTTGCTCTAGAATTTTCCATGAAAGTAGAGTGTTAACTTGGTATCTGGATTACCCTTTATTCAGTGGTTGTACGTTTCCAGTGTGGCTGATTTTTGTTCTTTCAATACAAGAAATGTCTGTTAAAATGCTCACATCTCAACCTGTATTTTTTGCTTAGTGAAAAGACAAACAAAGAAATCTCCACAGCTCAGATTACTGGTTGTGAAATAAAGTACAACTTAACAGTGCAGCTGTTTCATAATCAGTGTGAGCATTTTGTACATTACCTGTATAATCTTCATAAAATGTATTTATTCAGTATTTTTCAAAAAGGTGTGAAAGGTATACTAAAACCCTGAGTGGTTTTTTTGTCAGGCTATTTTCTGACTGATCGTACTGAGATCCGTATTTAACAGTAATTTCTCTTTCCATGACCATACTGCCTATGTCTACCTTAGCAAATAGGGAGTACCAATAGGAGCAGATCTGCAGAGTGAAAAACTTAGTGCTGGGACTCTGGTGTCCCCACCATGCACTTTCAAAGGGGTTTGATGCCCGAAGAGGTCTAGCCTGGTTTTGTGGAATGAGAACACATTACTGGTTGGATCACATTCAAGTGCATCTTCCATTTTAGTTTCATCTGAAAGAAATATAGCGTGTGTGCTCTGAGACTGATGGCTCTGCAAAGTGAGCCAAGGTGGGGCAAGTGGGAGCATTGCGAGATTCACTTCAGTGGGATGCTTCTGATCAAAACTAAAATGCAATACTAAGTTGTACATTTCCTTCTTCTAGCTTGTTTAGATACATTCCTTACAGGAAAAAAAAATAGATACATGGCTAAACATAAGATGAGAGTGAAGGCCTTTAAATGGAAGGTTAGTTAAGATAGACTAATGCAAAGTGACTCTAGCTCTGTTGGTTTGCATACTGATAATATGTAAGCATTTACCTACCTGATTAGAAAAAATTTTGGCATTGTGTCATCTAATGGAAAATAAAATAGCCCTTCTATTGTTCCAGCATGTTTTCAGAGGCCAGTTTTGGTTCAGAATTCAGTCTGCTTACCCTGATTTATATTGGAACTCTTTAATTGGTGTCTATTTTGTCTCATGTCATTGCAGGAAATAAAACCTAATAACGCAACCATACAATAAATCTGAGGCTTATATTCTTAAAGATGACCATTTTATTGCTGTCTTAAAACAACTCTACTACCTGTGAAGAAGTCTCATTCAGTTATCTAAAACATTTGTCATTTTCAGCTTTTTAGAGAAAATGCTGTTCTGTGCCAAAAAAGGTCCCTGGTTGGTAGTGTATCATTCAGCAATTACACCAAAGGAAGTTCTAAAATTTTTTAGCTAGTCTGAATCTCCTGGATGAATTAGAGGTGTTTTAAAATATTATCTTGCCAAAATTGTCCCCCAGGATATTCTTAAAAAAAAATTTCTCCCTGCTTCCTGCACATCTTTAGCTTGATAAGAGAGGCTACTTATTTTAACCCCAAACAAGGCTATAGATACGTTTTGCTTTTCAGTTTTAAAGTTTGCAGATCTTCAGCTCATAAGTTAATATTACTTATAGTGCCACTGGAAGAGGGCAGGAGAAAAATCTTGAATTCACACACTTCAGTTGTGTTTTTTTTAAAATACAACTCCATTGTTTTCTTCAAGGCATTGAAACACAATGATGATTTTCAAATGACTCTTTTTAAAAAACAAAACAAATTAAAAAACCACCCCACAAACACAAAAACATACCATATGTATTGAACAATAGGGACTAATTGCACAAGGACCAGATGTTCTCAACTTTTGCTGAAGTCAGTAGAAGTTAATATGGTGCAAAGCATCTGGAGATCTTCATTTATGCAGAGGATCTGTTCTAAAGGTAGAGACTGTTCTGGAAATCTTCTTGCATATAAACATTTTCTCTTCTTGCATATCAAAATTCTCTTCTATATAGTACAAAAATCTTGGATTTAAAATATATCTGTAAAAACCAGGTAGCGTATTTCTACCTACAGTGTTTTCCCCAAGTGCAAAAACTTTTATGATCAGAGTCTCATGGAGTCATAGGTACATACACATCAGTGCAGTGAAATTGGTGGGATGGGGACAAGAAGGATCTGCTCACAGTGTGTTCAGTTGAGAGCATTTAAGGAGCCTGTAAACCCTGATGGGATTCCGCCCCCTCCCCCCGCCCCCGCCGCTATCATAGCATGCTGTACAGAGAGTGTTTTGCCAGCATGTTAAATGTTAAGTCATAACCTGTTCCTTGCTGCCCTGTGAAATGACTTCACTTTGGTTAATAAATTTCTGCTGGGGAAAAAAAAATATCCACTCTTAGAGACAATGAAAACACAGAAGTAGCTTAGAAAGCATTTGGTCATTTGTTAAGGTTGTTGTTTCGTATTATTTGGCATAATATATTCCACTGCCCTGGTGCTTGTCTTCCAGGGGTTGCGGTGGCCCCTTCCTCCCCCCGCCCCTGCCTAGCATTGCCTGGTATGGCAAATGTGCTCCCAGTCACATGGCAGAGCTGCGGCCGCACACTTGTGCATTCTCCTCATTGCAGGGCAGCTGGATCTGGCCCTGCCCCCTCTCCTATCCCTCTATTTGCCTTGGAGCAATTCATTTTGCAGTTATTGAATTTCTTTGGAGAAGAGTTATTTTCATACAGCGAGCATCACAGCACCTCTGGATCTTGATAGCATTTCTACATAAGGAGAAAGAAGCTTTGTGTTAGTAATTACCTAACATTGTCAGGAGCTGACTGCAGGCCTCTTTCTAGTGATAACAGAATAACCACATAATGTAGCTTTATAGCACATGATTAATAGAAAATAATTACACATCCTACAAAGGGATGCAATATTTCTTATAAATTGACTACAATGGTTTCCTGTAGATTAAAGGACTCTTCATTATTTTATCAGTCCTTCTGAAGTATAGTCGCTTGCCTATGTTAGCAGTGATGTTAAGAGCTGAATGCAGTGAGGGATACCAGATGGTAAACCCAGTGGTACCTGAGATCTGAAGCTGATGCTTGCAAAAGCACCGTGCTTCGTAACTCTTAAGAATTCATATAAAACTCCTAACTGTATTCCTATCCTTCTGCATATTAATCATTATTTCCCACAAATGTGGGCTGTAGACTTTTATTCTACACATCTGAAGCAGCAGTCATAGACATATGGACCTCACAACAGCAGTGTATTAATTAAATTATATTGCTGTGAAGGAGTTTATAATTGATAACGTTGATAGAAACAATACATCAATTTGGATTTTATATGTGACTTCAGGAAAGGACTGGGGGGGACTGCTTATCTGCCTGACTAGTAAGCACTCTTGTGGTACTAAGGACAGAAAGGACTGGTTAGGAGTTTAAAGAGAAATGTCTGTACGTTAATCAGTTTAAAAGGGAGTGCTGTCTAATTATTCTAAAAACTGAGATTAAAAGTTGGGAGCCAGGTATCTGCATTATATTTTTGTTCAGACTTCTGTAGACTGCAGATAGTTTAATTGGGATTCATGTTGCTCTTGAGACCTATGCAAAGAATAGTAATGTAAAGTAAAAGCTTCTGTGTTGCAATATTGTCTGTATGGTATAATGGTTGCAGTGAATCCTTAAATTAGTTTACTAGTCTGTTACATCAACATTCATTTCATCTTCTCACTTAGCTTCATGCCAGAGCAGTAAGTGGTGTATTAGCAAGTAGCAAAAACCAGAAAGTTTTCAAAACAACAGCATGCTTTTAATTTTAATTTGAAGTATCTGAATTGTTTCTTTAAAAACAATTATTTCTAAGTTCATATAGTGTTGCTAAGTAGAACATTTTCAGTGGATAACGTAGTCCACAGGCTTTTTCTATGCCATTTGTCATATGCAGTTTAATGACCGTTTAACTAAGCTGCTTCCCTCATTTCATGTATTGTTTGCTTTTTTGGCTGATGTCTAGCAAAACTTGCTTAATCACTCTTGTCAGTTACTTCATGAGTTCCATGTAACAGCTTAAAATCTTTTGTTGCTTTCTCTTGGAGAGATTTATTGCTAAGATTCCAGTAGTATACGTGAGTACTGCTCCTTTCAGCAATTTCCCACTTCAGTCTAGAAATCCAGTTTGTATATTTAACCAGTGTATTGTGAGATTAAAAAAAAAAAAAAATCTATGTTTTAACAGGCTGATCTAGAACATTATAAACCTCAGTGTCAGGGTATTATTTAGCCTTTAAGGATTTAGGGTGTAATGTGTACCCCCATGGGAAAGGTTATGAGCGCTTCTTAACTTCTGCGGAGAGCAGTTTGCACTGAAGATGGGGTTCAGATACCTCTAGACTTTCAGACAAGACCCATCCTCAGCAGTCTGTTCTGCAGTGGAAGGTGGAAGAAGGTGGAATTATTTTTGCAGCTTTCTAGTTTGTGTGTTCACGTCATAAATGAAGGTTTTCCTGATGCTTTTTATGTGGATTTTCTTTAAATCACACTTACTGCAGTATTTCATGGATGGTAGGATAGAGTCTTTTAAATCAGTGTTTTGCTGTGAAGAGAAGGAAGAAAATGTTTAGTTTAAGACTGGTGTTCAGCCTTCCACAATAACAAAATATAAAAGTTTGTGTGTGCCTGCATGCAAGCGTGTTAAAAAAAAAAAAGAAAAAAAAAAAAAAAAACACAAAAAAAAAAAAAAAAAAAAAAGCCTGGGCCCACATGAAAGTGGGCCATCAACAAGCCTTCATCGTAGTTAAGCACAGGGAGAGCTGAGTACACTAAGCACAGCATAGGACCCTAGAGAACTCTCGACCAGGCCAAATATGCCAGCAGCAAATCATTATAGCTCGGGCTCTAATGAAACTCCATTAACCCTTAAGATCCACTTGACTATTTATAACCGAAAAACTTTATCTACAGTCAAAATAATAGCTTCATCTCAGTAGGACCATTAATTCAAAATCCTACAGCCTTTTGCTTTTCTCATCAGAAGAGCAGCGTAGCAGGAAGCAGATGTTGCATATCAGAGATATCTGTGTATTTTGTATTTTCCATGTTTGTTCCAAAGTAATTTCTATCTTACTAATCATTCCATTTTGAATGGGGTCTCTGTTTTAATAATGCTTCATTTGTAACTCAATATATGTGTGTGTGCAATTTCAGCTGTTACAATTTATTGAACCGCTGTTAGGATTGATCTTAAAATATTTACCTCATAGGAAAAAAATTAAATTTGGATCCCACAATACTCTTACTTGGTATTGCTTTTGGAAGATATTATTTCTTTAAACTATTATAATTCATTTTGTTTCATATTTATCTCACTAAGCCTAAACAAATTTCAAACAAAAGTACATTAGTCATCTGTCAGACATATGAGATCTGCCGTAGAATTTTCTGCAAGCCTAAAGCAATAGTAGACTTTGTCCGTAGAAAGAGATTATGTATTAGCTATATAGTGTCCCCTTCACATTTGAGTGAAGTAGTATTTAAAATAAGTTGATTGTAAGTTTCTTAAGAGTTTAGCTTTGTGATACTGAAAAAATCCCTGTTGATTCTTACATGTCAACATTGTGCTATTAGATTTTAGTTACAAAGATAAGATTTTTATATTTGTGATGAGTACAGGATGGAGAGGTCAGCTATTTTTAGTAGGTGTTCTAGAGAAGCATGGCCGTAATTAAGAAATTTTCCTGAGTATGCCTGGCCTTTTAAAAATTTAACTTCTATCTTTGCTTAACTCTGCGTGTGAATGCCTCTAACAAAAAGATACAATGTTTTAATTTTCAGTTGAAATGATTATAACTGTATATAAGAGAAAGCATCCATAAGGAGTTGCATACAAAACTCTATTGCATTTATATCAGACTAAAGGTTAATATTGCATATTGTTTTCAATTAGGAGTACAATAGATTTGGCTGGTGGGTAGGAGAAATGAAGGGAACCATTGGCTTGGTGCCTAAAGCCTACATAATGGAGATGTATGATATTTGAGAGGCCTGGGTAAGTACATTTTAATCCAATCTTCTGTAATGGCTTATATGTTCCCTTGTTCTCTGTTTCATAAGTATTTCTTTCCTGGAACCTTTGTAGGAGTCCTGTTAACATAAAGATTATGGCAAAATATATTGAGGGTTCAATTGAAGCACTTTTTCTGGGATTCTGTATGAAATATTAAACCACAGTGCACAAAAGATGATGTATTTTAGAACTATGTTCCTTTTCCCAATTTTTTTTTTTTTTTTTTTTTTTTTTTTTTTTTTTTTTTTTTTTTTTTTTTTTTTTTTTTTTTTTTTTTTTTTTTGTAAAATAAAATTGGCGTGCTTTCTAGTTAGTTTTGTTACTTTAGTAATATGTATGTATCTGTCTGTGCAGAAAACTGTGGAAGAGGTTAGATATTTGGGCTGGGTTTGATATGCATGTTTGAGGTTTTTTGGTTAATGATGAACTTTCAACTTCCCTCTCCCTAATCAGGAGAAATCTGTACTTGAAATCAAGAGTGGTGTGCAGCTGCAGTTTACAGACCCGGCCTCTGAAAGAAGAAGATTCTGCCGTACACATTTTGTGGTTTCAGTGAATGTAGTCAGATCGTTGCCTTGTGTATATTAAACATTAAAAACTGTAATTGATCATAATTCTGCAGAAATGTTCTTCTTAGCCACTTTTTATAGAATTGTAATGCTAGGAAATGAAATAGATGGTAATTAACATATGGGGCACAAGCAGCCAAATAGCGCCTGTTGCTCTTTTCTTAAGCAGCACTCTGTATAGCTATAGGTTTCGGTTCTTTCAGGGAGTTTGGCTATGTTTTCCTGTTCCTCAGATGTAGAAAAATTAAGCTTTGAAAGTAGAAAATGATTACTCAGTTCATGCGTGCATTAAGCTTTTAATGCTCACTGTACGTTTTGTGCAATTTCCTAGGAAAATCAAGGGAAATTTATGTGTAATATTCCAAGTCTTCAGGGTATTCTGCTTCCAAGTGTTTTTCTATTCTATTTTAGCCAATGATTTATTTTTCTCATATATTTAGTATTGTTATTGTTAATTAATATTTTGTTACCACAAAATGAAGGCTTGGCTCTTTTGCTGATGTAATAAATCAGCCTGTGTGGTAATACTGCCCTGATACCATTCTGACTTGGAGCTATGAATTGAATTGCTATGAATTGAATTAGTATGAATTAAAAACCACAATTTTTGCTAAGTCAACATGAGCTAAATGGCAGGTAAGAATGATTTTTGTCCATGGTAGTGTGAAATATTTTATCTGTACCTTACAGATGCTTTCACAGAGTCAAATCTGGATACCTTGTTGATATGTGGAATTTCTGATACAAATTGTGCAACAGACATTTTCAGCTCTATGTGGGTTAATAATGGCTATCTGCAGTCGTAGTGTCAAATCCAGAACTTTGTGGCTAAAAGCATCAGTTGAAACATAAAAAAAGTGCACTAAAATACTCTCACTTGTGGACAAGGGGTTGGGTAGAGTTAATACTTTAAATCCTCTTGTTTTGGAGATGTGCTTTACTATTAGCATGCAAGATCAACTTTTTTGAATCCTCCCACACACTTGATTTGTGAGACCCTTAATCTGCCAAAGAGGCAGGTCAAGCCAGTCTGCGAATTGCTGAGCCTGTGCAGGTCCCCTTGTAGTTGCTTGTGCTGTTTACGCTTCAGGCGGGCCCTGGAAAGACTGTGGGTTAAAAGGTGACGTTAGTCTGAACTCAGATCCTTTCAGTAAGCTAAGATGTTGTGCTTTATTTTAGCTAATGTATGACACTTGATGGTGTGCTGGATTCTAATAGGAGTTAAACATTAGGAGTCAAAAATTAGGAGCAATTTTTTAAAAAAGATAGTCATTGAAATTGATTCTGTATGTTATCAGTGAAGCATTAAAATGATAGATTATAGTCTTCAGATCTTTTACTACTTTAATTTATCAAGTGTACTTGTGGATTGTGTACAGAATGTGAAGCGTTAATATCACGGCTAGAAAAGCTCCTTCTCTCTTGTTAACATGGCAGCGTAATAAATCTGCCCACCGAAATGTCTTTTTATTAATCATGTAATTCCGAATTCCACCACCACCTACTTTTTTGGGAGTAACCCCCCCCCCCCCCTCCTTGAGACGAAGCGCATACGCGTGAAACTTGATTTAGGACGGGACCAGCACGGGGATGCCGGTGCCGGGCCGGGAGCGGCTGCGCGGGAGCCGGCGCCGCCGGTGCCCGGAGGAAGGGAAGGGGCAGGGGTAGGGGCGGCGGGCGGAGGCGTTGCGCTGCGCTGCGCTGCGTTGCGCTGCGCTGCGCGCCCGCGGCGGTAGATGGCAGCAAATTTTCATAGCACGGGAGGAGGCCGAGCCCGTCCCCTTCCCCCGTCCGGGCGCCCCCGCGCCGCTTCTGCCGTTTTTCCAGGAGAGGGAGTCCCATCCCAACCGATGAGTAGCAGGCCTGCCCAGCGCTCGCTCTCCTGGGTGGTGGCAACCAGAGAAAGAAAGTGTCTTTTGTCTGTAGTTCTCCTTTAGGGCTTTCCCCCCTCCTAGTACATATGGGAGGGAGTAAACAAACTGCCCTAAAATTCAAAACGTGAAGGACGTCCTGAAACTCACTTGAAGCATCTCGGAATAAACCAGCAATGGACCACGGATGAATTGTTTGCTTTAAATCTGTGCAAATACCATAACCTTTTTTGGATAAGAAAATCTCCATTAATGCAACTTGAACAAAACTCAGTGGTAGAAAATGCTAATTGCTTTATTTTCTTTGTTTACTTAGGTTGCATTTGCCTTTCTGTGAACAGTAAGACAGCTAATTTTTTAAAAGGTGATTGTAAGTCATATTTTGTACAGCATTTTACTTGATTATTTGCTCTGTTCTGGATTTGTACTATACTGCCATTAGATCTTACAATAATGTTCTACTCTGCAAATTTTTAAGGTTCAAATAAAGTTTAATTGTTTGCAAACTGTTATGATGCTAATAATTCAACAGCCTGCTGTGTTACTAATGAAATTACTTTGTTATGATTAATTTGGAAAATAGTGTGTTGATTGTAGTAATTAAGCACAACAAGGTGAAGTAAATGATTCTAATGCCATCTGGCCTCCAGACTGAATGAAGAAATGAAATGGGGCTGTCATTTGAATTTATTCAGAGAAGTAAGGGTAATACAAATGCTTTTTATAGCAGAGGCACCCGGATATAATCATGCCACTCTCTAGTATTTTTTCATGTGCTTCTATATACAGATAACTGGTTCACATATTTTCCAGCATCTAGTTAGGATATACCTCTTTGTGCATACTGCCACTAATTACATGTACTGATGGTAGTGTATGTGCCGGTTCTTCCATCAGAGAGATGTATGGATAAGATTTAGAGAAGTGATATGCATCAGCTTACCTTTTGCTCCTCTATTAATGATAAAAACTTTCTTTGACTGGAATTAAGCTGAATGTGAGTGCTAATTAAGATCCCATTCTATATTCAAAGCCAAATGCATAAACTTTGTTCTTTTTGGCTCTGCCGTCTGACTATGACACAGCATTAGAAGGAGCGTAAAGAATAACCCTTTAGAACCTGATCCAATGACTGTTGAAATTGAGAAGCTATTGAATTCGCTTGCTTCTGCATCAGGGTCTGAGAACACTAACTCAAAACCAGGCAATACAATTTCAAAGTGCCTTTTTCTGAATACTCTTTGTCCTCTTTCTGAAAGAGATGCAATTATTTCCATAAGCTGAACTAAACAAAAGAAAGGCACTGGCTTCTCTATAGCCAAACGATAGAAATCCATTTTTCTATCTCAGGTAAAGCAAAATGAAGTTGTGGCTGTAGATTAGAGTCCTGGCTTGATAAAGTTCCCTGGGATCTGTAGGAAAGCTGTAAAATATTAAAACGTGGTGAAAGTACCCAGGTAGATGACAATGGCATGCTCTTCAGCTGCATGAGCCATTTGATGTTTCTCTCATCTCTCTCCCTCAAGTTGATGAAGAATTTATTAATATGTATCTGTGGGAATAAGTGCATACATGGAAACCTTATAAACAACTTTCCACTTTACATAGCACAATGTACTGATAAACTGTAAGACCTTCACTTACTAGGGCTTCTCTGAAGCTGACATTTCTCAGACAAGTGTCTGCTTAATTCCATCTTTATTTAGAAAAACTGACACTGAGCTCAGTGAAGAGTGCTCTGCCAAATCTGCATCTCTGTTTTAGAGTTCATTTCCTGCCCAGCATCCCGTGTCTTACTGTGAGGGACCAGCATCAACAAACTTCAAACTATGGACTTAAAATCATGGATTCAGGCTGGGTGTAAGCACAGTACTGAATGCTTCTGGGATGAAATTGTGACTTAGCCGGTCTCTTCTTGCTACAGGAAGAAGTAAAGGGGGCTGAGATGGTGACAGGATGTGCAGGTCAAAGGGATGCCACTTTTGTTATCCAATTGTGTTGTGCCAAGGAATATATATATATTTTCCCTTTAAATTGTAAAGCGGATCAGGCACTGATAAGCCATGAATTGTTATATCATAGACTTTCATGGATTTGTTTAGGAGCGATTTTGTATTGGGATCTAGACAATTCTGTTTCTGCTGCCTGGAATTTTCCTTAGTCCAATGTACCACCCTGAGAAATTCATAGGGAGCTGCGTTCAAAGCAAAGTAGAGGAAAAACCTCTGCACCTGAAAGCTATGCCAGCATGAGTAAAATTTAAAACTGGAAGTGTCAGCTTCCTCCCAGCCTTTTGGGAGGAACAAGTCTTTTAATTAACAGGAAAAACTTAAAAATCCAAGGTGTCATCTTGTAGCAATGTGTGGGAGAATAAAGTACAACAGTGCAGGCAGTCGGAGAAGAAGAGCTGCTGGTAGATGAAGAGGCAGATAGTTTCAAATGCCACTAAAAACCAATCTATCTCTATTAATTTTCTGCTGTAGCAAACTGATGTGTTGGAGCTTTTATCCTAAAGTAGCCTCAGTGTTTCACAACCCGTACAACAAACTTCCTTTCACCCTCTATTGTAAAGCAAGTGCTACTCCATAGAAATATTTGATGGCTAATGAGCATTTTACAGCAAGACTTTAAAGTTTATGCTGTGAGATGAAAAAAATTCCACATTCGGTTACAGTGGGAGGATTTATGTTGGCAGAATAGAATTACCAGTTTGGCCACTTCCAGTCTGCCGTAATTGCTTGCATATTTGTAAATAGTGCCATGGGATTTTTAACGGCCACAGGCAATCAGGATTTTAGTTTTACACCTCATGCTACAAGACAGGGTATGTAGCACCAGAGAACTGACCCCCGTGCAGAACTGCCTAGGTTAAAGGAAAAAAAGTATTACACAGGATCATTATCAATCTTTCAAACGCCAGCAGCGTGGAAGTGTGCCTTGGCAGTCTCCCACCCAAGAGCTGACATGGCCCAATGCTGCTTTTTAATAGTCAAATCTAATAGGGTCAGCATGAGAAGAGCAGAGCGCAGACAGTCTGACAGGCGTGGGTAACTCAGTTTATTCATTGGCGGTCTTCAGCCTCTGAGACTTATTTCAGTTTGGAAGGGAAAAGATGAAATCTGTAAACAGTCATGTGGCATCAGGGAAGCAGAGGGACCTTCTTCCTTTTCTGCTGCTCTCTTCCGAGAGGACTGCCATTCTTTCCTTATATTTAAATTAAAAGCAGCCAGGCATGAATGCACATGTATGTGTGGGAAGGAGTGGATTTTATTATATAGTCACTTACAATCATGTTTTGATGCTGGTTTCTCCTTTCTAAAAGGTGTTTATGTCTGCATGCTCATAATAGCCACACCACCTTTACTATAGAAAAATGGTATTTTTAGCTTTTTAAAAAATTCTATTTCTAGTTGTTTAAAGGCTCTATTCTAGTAACTTGTCTTCTCTCTTGTCTTGCATTTTCCATCATGATAGTACTCCTACTGCATTATGTCAGGTGCCTCTTATCAAAATCTCTGTGTCTTTTATGACACTAATTTTTGTTTGCCTGTACCAATAAAATACTCCAGGCTCATTTTTTGCAACATCTTTTTCCCCTATTTTCAAGCTAATTTTGGACTTAGTTTTAAGATACTAGACCACAATGAAAAGGGGGGTGGGGTGGGTGGGTAATCTATGCATCTAGATTTCCATTACTTAACAAAAAAAGTAGGCAATCCACAGAACTGTTTTGGAAGGTCTATGAACTAACCAGCTTCCTATCCATTCATTCTTTTCTGCTTCTGAGACTGGCACATTATAGATGATGTGGGTACTTAACCACTTCTAGAGTGAGATTACCTATTCAGCTACTTACTGTCTTATGATAGCCACCCAAGGTCACCTATAGGTCATTATCGACTTGTGACCAGAATTGCCTTCCCTCTAATGTATCTAGCACTGCTTTGAAGGCAGTGTTCAGGAAACAAGCATCTTCTGTCATGGGCTTTGTTAATTTTCAGGTGAGTGAAACTTCAAAATGCAGAGGCATCATCCAAAATAATCTCTCTCGCTAAGCCATGTTTATGACTTGCGCGTCTGTAAATACTCTGTCTTCACCGTACTCCTGCATCTATTTTCTTATACAAAATTATAAAGAGGAGAACATGTACCATGAGGCGTCTTCCTGAAACATCAGATTTTTACAGAATTAGGTCAAATTGATGTTTCAGGTGCAGGCCAAGGAAATGCCTGCTTGAGAGCGTGAACCTGAATCTGTACCAATGGTGGTCTGTGTCAGACTTAGGCAAGACCTACGTGGCTGGCCCTTTGCTGAAAACTGATCCTTACTGATCTATGTTCAATATTATCTTGGGCCCTTCAGCTGCAGCGTTGCTACTGAACATCTCTAATAAACTCAGTGAGCTAGCAATTTATGCAGGTGTTTGTCCATCAGGTGTGGATCGGGCTTTTGAATTATAGCCTGATCGGACAGAACGGCATATGAAGCCATGATGTGATACGTTCCTGTTTGCGTGTCCTCAGACAAGCTGATGATTCCAAGAAGCGTACGTGGACCACAAAGGGATTTCATCATGCCCGTTTCATTAAATGGTAAAGAGAATGTATTTCAGTGGAATTCTGTTTTGCACATTCTGGTCGATGTTGCCCCTGTTAAGGAGGCCTTCATGCAAAATACCCTTGTTTAGATGTCATAACATTTGAAACATGGGGAATATGTGTTATAGTAATTCAGTCTAAAGCTGACCAGAGTGACTCATAGGGATCGCTGAACAGAGTACTGACCAGCTACTGAGAGCATATTTATTTGATTTGGTAAACAGTGTTTGATTATGAATTAATTGTGATAATTCAGACAATTATTTCAATAATTTTGTCTAGTTAACAGTAACAGTAGACATACTGTTCGCTAAATGTATTAGCTGAAATTACAGTAGCTGTTCAGACTACATTCATCATAATACTTATTAGCGTCTGCCCTTCCTATGTCTGTGGGCTCTTGAATGTTCTGCTCATCCAAAGTGTTGTCATTTCTGCTGGTATTACAGAAAAAAAATTGAAATGTAGGCAGTTGTCAACGACACAAACATCTTCTGTCTTTTCCACTGTCTGCTTCTTGAAAACAGAGTCAGTTCTGCATGTACAGTCTGAAACAAGGGAATTTAGCCATGTGACTCCCCCTTAACAAAAGTTATGTAGGTAATTCTTAATTTGAGGGCACAGTATTAACTCCTTATTGACAATAGTAAGCATTAAGTCATGTAGTTCCCTTAGCTTCATCAGAAGTGCTCCTAAAACTTCTTATTCATGTGAAATACAGGATTTAAAATCAAATTGTTAGTGTTGTGGAAAGTTAATTTTTCTGATTTAGAGGATACCCCTAACCATGAGTTAGCCACCTGGATATAGGATGCTAATTTATCTATTAAGTATTTCTTGATGTTCAAAATCACTCTGTGCCCAGCACTTAACAAATACGGGGAGTATTATGAACACAAAGCGAATGGCTTTGGTGGTTCTGATCTCCAGCTGCCCAGAGAAGATCTCCTCGGTGTAAGATAGTTCTTGTAACCAGATGGAAATGCTACTCATTTCGAACTCCCAGTTCACACACTGATGGTCTGTAGACTCTGGGCTGAGGTCTAATTGATTATGCCAGGATTAATGGGGACTTACTCTTCCGAAAACATCGCAGGTATGCCAGCTGTATGCCAGTGTAGTGAAAAGTTGTGTTTGACCCCGTCTGTTGCATCGTCCCCTCCCTTTCCCTACCAAATCTAAATTGTATAGGGGCAGATATTATTACTGTCTTCAACAACCTTTATTATAGACAGCTGTCAATGGCAGATGAATGCTATGGCTGTGCCTCTATCCTTTCAGCCAAGGAGTAAGTGTATAATAATGAGGATTTATCTTGTTATATGGGTATACTGACACAGAATTATAATGTCTGTATATGGGCCACTGACAGTCCCCATGTCTCCCAGTATATTCTATTTTCTCTAGGCCAAATTTATTGCTCTTATAATTAAGTCCAATCCCGAGGACTTAATGGAGTTGCATGTTCTGAAAGTAGCAGGAAATATGGCTCTTGCCTAGCCAGGAGCCTGCGCAGTGTCTGCTCCGGTCTGCCCGGGGTGTAATTCCACCCCTTCCGAATGAAGGGTGAGTGACACGGGGCATAGCTTTAGAAGAAACCCTGAATTGGTCATTTTTATCGTTTGCTTCATCTCGTGTTAGGAATGCCTGAGTGACCTTTTGTTAGCAGTAAGGCTTACACCCCTAGTTTGCTAAATGGGATCATGTTAATCATCGGATGACACCAAGAAATAACAGGCTTACATTGCTCCCAGGTAGAGGCAGATTAGGCAGAAGGTGAAGCTTTTCAATGGTGAGGGCAGTGAAGCGTTGGGGTTGGTTGCCTGGGGAGCTTCTGCGATTTCCATTTCTGGAGGATTTGGAGAACCTGCAGGGGATGAACTCACCTGCTAGGAATGACTGAACCATGGTGATTCCTGCCTTGAGGTTGGGGCATGTGCTAAATGACCTCCTAAGGTCTGTTCCAGGCCAGTTTTCTGCAATTCTGTAAGTCAGCGGTGAGCTGACACTGCTCTGAAATGTCAGAATAAATACAAGTCCAGTCTTGGTTTTTCTTTGCCTGTTATACTAAAAAAGCCACTGCTCCGTGGGTTCACGTGTTCCTCATCCCCTTTCAACTTCACAGGCTCCAAGCAGGAACCGAGTTCACTATTTCCTGCCCAACAAGTATGTTAATCCATTACCTCAGTAATTAATTGGGCCCACAATTCGTATCTTCTAAAAAAGTTAAAGGCTTCTTTCAAGTATCATATACCTTGCTTTGCCTTAAAGCGTGTTTGGCTGTACCAGATATTAAATCAATTTTGAGTATGTGCAATATTACGTTGATTCTAAGTGCCGTGGAAAGCATTTCACTCGGGCATTTTTATGCAAAATAGCTACAATTCCAAATTGTAGGCATTTATTCACCTCAGGTAGTTAAATTTTAGTTACCACTTTGGTGTCTAAATGTCTTAGGAAATAGAGAAAAAGATAAAAATAGTCTTCAGTTTCGTCTGTTGTTTCTTTCCCCTCTTCTGAGAACAGAAAGGGATTTTTCCAGAGTCCACTGAAGTAAATAGAAACGTTCTCATCCTTATAATAGGCTTTGGATCAGGTCCACCTGTAAGGATAGTCCTCTTTTTTTTTTTTCATACTCTTTAATTGAATGTATGACATATATTTAATCCTGGCAGTATTCTTTATCTCTGTGAGAAGTCCTTTTAATTCTCTGTGTAAGAAAGTGTTCTGTGATGTGGCTACCTGATTTTATTGAAACTCACATGTCAGGAAAAAAAATTATTGCCTTCCCTGTCAAAACCGACAGTAATTACGAGGCCGAATATATAGCTGTGATTGACTTGTAAAACTAAATCTGTAATATTTCAAGTTTGTAAGTTGACTTGTGCAGCTTTCAGGAAATATAACCCAGTATTTTCTTTGCAAATTGACATCTCTTTATCCATTTCTTTTATCGTCTTTGTTTTTATTTGTGAGGGCGGGGAGTAGACAGCATTTATACAGAACGGACTGGATGGCATTTAACAAGTCTACTCCTGGGGAAAAATAGCATTCTCTCTAGCTAAACGGCAGCTAAAGGACAGTCAGGAAGGTTTAAGCACATGATTCCTTTTATATGCTCCTCTTTATGCGTAATCTTTCAGCAATAAATACTGCATATTGATTACTTAATTGTAATGGAAAGATTCTTGGGCAGGAGCAACGTTATAGCCTATTTACTGCCTTAATTTTTAAAGAGTTTTTAAATTTTAAAATGAATATTGCACTAAATGCAGTGCTCTGCTCTTCTATGCAGAACTTGATATAGAAAGACTTTCTGATTAAGGTTGCGTTACTGAGAGCTCTTTCTGTTTCGGCTGCCTTCCTTTCTCTTACCTTTGTAAAACCAGAAAAATCTCTAATTGGTGTTTAGCCTCTCTTAGCATGTATGAAATTCACTTCAAATCAAACCAATGATTAGATTGATTAGTGAAGAAGCCCCCAAATAGGGTTCTGTAGAGAATTTAGATTTATCCAGACTAAGTATAAAAGTTTCACTTGTTTATTTGCCTAAAAAAAAATCAGACATGTGCAATAGTTTCCTGGTTAATAATGAACATTTCTGAGGACTCGTAGTAAAAAGTGATCCTTCTTTGGCTGAAGGAAAAAAAAGGCACCTACACATCAAATAAATGTGTAAGCCAAATGCTGGCTTAAACACTTCCTAAAGGTGAACTAACAGCACTGCCTGAAAAAAAAAGTAAAAAGAGGAAGATATATCTTAAATACCACGTAGTCATTTAGCTGGAGTGCAAAAAATAAATATAAGTGTTGAAGCGATATATATTAACAGGCACAGAGCGGCACTTGGAAGTGGCATCCACAATGTTGTATATTGTTTCAAATGTTGTACAATACCAGATTATTTTGGAAGAGAAAAGATGAAGTTTCCTTTACAGGAGAAAATATTCTCCATTTTACTTCATCATTTCTAGGCTGTTGGGTATTTGGATGATATTGCTGTTGGGCTTTTAATATTTCTTTCTTTTTTTTTTTTTTTTTTAAATCGAAACCAGTGAAGCAAAGCTGGGGAAGTAGTAATTTCTTTGAATCTTAATGCAGTCTGTCTTCTTAATGAGTCTACTGCACTGCCCTGAAAACAGCCCTTTACAAATAAACATGCTGGAAGTGATTTAGCCACAATGTCCAGACTGTGTAAACATCTAATTATTACAATAAAATTGTCAATAAATATACATTACTGCTCCCTTTTCAAACGTTAACCAACTTTCTCTTTGCTTGATAAAAAGGTATAAATTGTATTTTTATGTCTCGGTGGGTTTTGTTTTCATTACCCTGCTTGCTGCTCTCCAGACAAAAGAACGCAGCCTAATTCTGAGTTATTCCTGGATGGTGAAAACTCCTACAGTTGTTTATTAACGTGAAGTGCGATGTTTCCTTTCACGGCAAAATGAACTCTGATCTTTCACAATCTGATTTTTAGACACGGCATCTTCCCCCCCCCCCCCAAAAAAAAAGGCTGTAAAACCTGTTATTGCAGTTGCTGTAACTGTGGGATAGACACACGATTAAAGCCCACTTATTCGAGGGAGGAAAGGACATAATGCTGCATTAGGACTGAGAGAGAAGATAGGAAACCGGGGTAATTTCCTCAAAAACATGAAGTTCTGCTTTCCGAATTATGGCATCGTGTTGACCATAAATGTGGCATCAGCTCCCCCCCACCCCCCCATACATAGCCCCTTTTCACATTTCTTATATAACTGGAACATTAACATTAGAAAAGCAGAGCGATATTGAATCCTAATGAGGTCTGGCCTATATGCTCCGGCAGGAGAAGAATGAGGATAATTCATTTGTATGCTGCGAAGCATTCACAACTCCATGAG
>JAYKAV010003374.1:116088-208588 GCA_035582835.1 Phoebastria nigripes | reverse complement strand
ACGACCTCAACGATCCGGCGCAGTTCGTGGCTGCAAGGCCTGCGGGAGGGCGGCAGCCTGCCAGCCCCCTGTACATCATTTGCAGGTTGCTGTTTCTGACAGACCGGTGTTAGTTATTGTAAATGAGTGACACTGCCTATAACTCACCTTTCAATCTCACCTCACGGGCGTCGGAAGAGCGGCGGGTACGTGCTTGTGCGCACAAACGCATCCCCATAGGCACGTGCCCACCTATGCTCACCTGCAAAGTGCTTGTCACCACCTTGACTTACCTTGATGTGATTGACGATAATTAGGTTTCAGCTGCCTTCTGATGCAGAAATACACACCACCATGGTGTGGCCAGTTCTGCTCCCGCAGTCGTGCATCTGAAAGGCTATCGATTCACGCTTTTACATTTTTAAAAGGTCATGGCAATAATTCCACCTGAATTGTGCTAAGTGAAAATAGTTTGCAGAGGTAATATGGTTCCTGCTTATTTCCAGTGTAAACAAAAGCCAGTGGTTTTTATTATTGTTTTTAGTATATTTTAATTACATGTATTTGCCTCGCTCTCGCGATTGTATCAGTGAACTATTTGTAAAGTTGTAAGGCAAATGACCTTTAACATTATATGACTCTTGGTTCTGTGAACAGATATTTTATTTTTCTGTTATGATGTAAAATGTGCTGGAAGCGCTTATCATAATATGGTGCTCACGTTAAAAATTAAAAGCATAAGAATAAAAATTGCCTTTTTCCCCTTGTCCTGTCATATATCTGTCCATTTTAATAAGACAAAAATATCTACAGCTCTATGACTGTGGTATTAAATGTGCTTACTTTTTGTAAAATATCATTGTAGTTAAACAAACAGCCTYCTCTGGCTTGACTGGGAACAGATTGTTCCCAACAGTTCGTTTCACTAACAGGCTATATAATGCAATGAGTTAACTTATTAGAATACATAGTTACTGCAGCCCAAGTGCCCTAGAAAGATGACAGGAAGCTATGGATGCTATGGCATAAATTATTTCAATAGCTGCGCTGCAATTAGTGACTTTGTATTCTGTCTGGTTTACGGGACTTACAACCAGGGCAAAACTCATGAAGGAGAAAGAGAAGGTAAGATTTTATGCACAGAATGAGCCTTCCTATGTTCCTATAGGATTTTTTCCTATGTTTTCTTTGTTTTAAATTATTTTACCGTGTCAATCGTATGTACATCAATAGAGCTCTTAGATTTTCTACCAGCACAGCTTTATGCCTCCACATGGAGCTACTGAAGAACAGAGCTGAACGTTCCCACCCTACACCATGGGCTTTGCCAGGGTGATGTGCAGTGGATAAGAGGACATGGAAAAGGATTTTCCTCCTAATCATCTTTAGCATTAATGGTAAGTGACATATGCAGAGATGGAAGCTTAAACATACTATGTTCCCATGTGCCTCTATTCAGTCCCTCTACAGTTGCCATAATTCACTCCACAATTGATTGTAAATTTACTTTAATACATGTGTCTGTAGCAAGTGGAGCTGATAAATAGTGAGAAAGTATGTGATAGGCTATCTAACCTTCTTCATATAGATGAAACACTACAGAGCTGAAATCCATTCATGCTCCCTGAACACAATGCTGTATTCTGGTTTTCTATTGATAGTGTTGTAAATTTGTCAGCCTAATGGGACACTTTGTAAGACATTTTCCTTTTTAAGTGCTTTAATGGGAGTAGGTATTACATTGATCCAAAATCTAGCCTAACATTTCATATCATGGAGTCTGGAATTGTGTAGTTAGCTGCATGAAAGTTAAGTGGTGTTTTGTTCTTCCCTTTATTTTAAGCTGAATTTTGCCAACCTGATACTCAGCCTACCGTTTATATATGGAATAAAATGAGCACGCGATTTGGCCACCAAATTCCCAGGTCGTACTATATTTTCATCCAGTATAACACAAGTGGACGTGGTAAGTAGGCAGAGCACACAGCCAAACTTGCATCTTTTTTCCCTCTTCTGCTGAAGTGGAAGGGCTGTGGCAGTGGGTATGAAATAGCCACACTAGGATAGACCCAATGCCCATTGAGGCCAGTAACCTGGTTTTTGACAACTGAGACACTGACAGAATGAGATCCGTGCAGATATCCAGTGACACTTCCCTAAAATATTCCCCGGCACCCACTAATTTGCAGATCAAGTACTTCTTAAGCAGAAGTGATGTCTCTATATTTAGTACCACTGATGGATTTTTCTTCCCTGAAAGGATAAAGTGAACTCAGTTACTCAGTATGACGGGTGGCAAACTTTGGAAAGAGTTCACAGTGTGAACATTTATGATCGATCTTATGAGCTCTTGAATATTGGAGGTTTGGGTCGAATAAGGCTGATATTAGGTTTGATATGGCCACAGCCATACACCGGCCAGAAAAATCTGTGTTTAAAGGCCAAGAGGCAGATGGGTACCTGACAAAAATGGCCAGTCAATAAAAGTTCTGCTCTGAGACAGATGTGGAAATGCTGAGATACAGTCAGGCTCTGAAATACGCCTTTTGCTGAGCTGAATTGTGGTGCGGTGAACATCTGCCTTGCACGTAAACATCGTTATGACATGTTATAGGTTGGGATTTTTACTGCTGCTCAAATACAAGCTAGCTCTGATTTCTCCAGCCTCCCGGTATCATTCCCGATTTAGGAGACATTTTCCTTAAAACTGTCTCAAGCAGTAAAAGTGAAATATTCTTGGAAATGCTGAGTCAGGGGACAATGGCACAAGATGAAGACTTGTAAAATCCGTAAACCTGAGGGCCTTGCAAGGAACCCAACAAGTCCCATCCGCTGGACAAACTCCTTGAGAGTGCAGAGAGTCATGGGAACCCCCTGAATCATAAAGTGCTTTTTGTTACCCCACGTGGTCGTGTGCCACATACAAGCCTGCGATTGACAGTGTAGCGCTCAGACAATGCACCCACAGCCCTGAACATGTATTGATCTGTGCTGCCGCAGCTCAGTGCTTATAGCCCAGGCTTTTCCCTGCCCCTTTGTGTTACATCCATGTGCTAGGCTTCCTCTGAGCAGGACTGCATCTATTCCAACAAAAGCTATCAATCTGTGACATTGTTTATAACGGGGAGAAAAAGTCAACATCAGAAATCTTTTCTGTACCATATAACCTTTGAGATTTATCATGGCTTGGATTTCTSCAAGGGTTGACAGTAAGGTGACAGAATGAGCTGTCTCATGATTTCTTTTTTTGTTTATTGGTTCCCTGCGTGTGAAAAGGCTCTGTAAATAATAATCACTGATGCAGGCCGGTACAATTGTTAAAGACACTTAACCTGCTGGCTATAACCGTCTTTTGAAGTGGTGTTTTCCTCCCTGGTTAACAGGGGGGCACTGGTGCTGCCAGAAGAAAGACAGCAGAAGTTTGGAGCATGTTGGTGGTGTACTTGGTGAACTTCTGCTGCAGAGAAATGTCAAGGTCAGAACATGATTGAAGAACCTTCTTCCTCTCTTGAAGTCGCTGTTCCTTATGATATTGTTTTCCACTGTAGAAGGTTCTCTTAAAAATGAGGTTGAGATCCCTAAAGAAATTGCTTCAATCAGCAACAGTGCTTAATGACTGTTAATGGGAAGTGGAGATAGGATAGTAAGTGTTACTTTGATTAATAAGAGAACTGCAGAGAATTTAAATTGTGCCACTGATGGATTATTTTCTTCAAGCTTGATAAGCACTTCTCATTTGTTCTTAAATTTGGTCAATACTGTTAAAGACAGCAAAATGAAGTATAATTAATTCTATTACTGCTACTCAGACCCAGTGTTACTGGGAAACAGATTGCGATGCAGACAACAACGTTAGGTAACACTTCTGACAGTTTTATCATATGAGGACCTGTCAGTCCTGAAAAGTAGAGGACCTTTTCTCCTCCACGGTTAGAAACTGCCCAGCACTTGTTGCCTTTCTTAGCATGTGTTGGTCTATTTGAATCTGCCACAGAAATATTTGCAGTAAAGAAAGTAGCTGATTCTGAAGTATGTGGACAAAACAGACAGCTCCAGTTTATTCCGCACTTGATATATGGGGATATTGTTGTTGGATTTTGAGTATATCACTACAGATACTGAGTTTGCAGTACTAGCCGGATGGTGTAGCACTTACATAAATAGCTTCAATATTGCGTTATAATGCCCTATGAATATTTAGGACATTAGAGGGCTTGGGAAGGACGGGTGAGATGAGTTTTTACCACTTCAAGATAATACAACATTTTATTTGCAGACCCTGTGTCTTGTGAATTTAACCCCTCTACATGCTGTTAGGATCCAGTGCAGTGACTAAAAGACATTGTCGTGGTTTAACCCTGGCAGCACCTAAACACCACACAGCCGCTCGCTCACCCCCCCCCCCAGCTCCGGTGGGATGGGGGAGAGAATCGGGAGGGCACGAGTAGGAAAACTCGCGGGTTGAGATAAAAACAGTTTAATAATTGAAATAAAACAAAGTAGAACAGTAATAATAACAATGATAACAACAACAACAACAGCAATATACAAAGCAGGCAATGCACAATGCAATTGCTCACCACCTGCTGAAACCGACGCGCCTGATACGAGAGCCCGTCCCAGCACACAGGGCCCCCCCCCCCTTAGCTTTTATACTGAGCATGACGTTGCATGGTATGGAATACCCCGTTGGCCAGCTGGGTCAACCACCCCGGCTCTGCTCCCCCCGCCAGCTTCCCATGCACCTGGCAGGGCATGGGAGGCCGAAAAGTGCCCGGTGCAAGCACCACCCAGCAACACCCAAAACATCAATGGGCCATCAACGCTCCTATTATACCAAACCCAAAACACAGCACCCCCCCCCCCCCAGCTACTGGGAAGAAAGTTAACTCTGTCCCAGCCGGAACCAGGACAGACGTTTATTACAATACTATTTTCCCAAAGATATTTTCTGTTTCATAATTGTGTGTGTTTCTTACTGGTCTTGAAGTTCAGCATGTGTATACCCTATGGGTTAATATGGCCTGTGTAATAAATAATCATATTATAGCAGCACCTAAAAGCTCCAGTTAGGTCCCTGTTGTGTTAGGCATTGGCAAACATTGTAGTCTTTCCTCAGGAAAGCTCCCACGCGTTTAAATGCTCTCCTGAAGGGAAGCTTTCCTTTACTTGGAGCTGCGAGTCACTGAGATCTGCAGAGGTCTCTAGTCACATGCGTTTGCACATCTCACATCTTCTGCCACAGTGGGATGTGACCCTACTGAGGATGGGAAGTGCTAATCCAATATAGGTATTTAGTAAGAAAGTAGCATAGACTCCATGCTGGTGTACATATAAATTATCGTTATGCTTTTAAACAAACCTATTTGCATGATACAAAAAGTAGGGGAAATACACTGAGAAATGCAGTTTATTCAGAGACCTTTGTGCCACTTCTGAAATCAGATTTTAGCAAAAGGTGATCAGCAGCTCATCCATTCTGCTGTCTCGGAAGAAATCCAGGCTATATGCAAAGGAATACGGAAACCGTTCTGTGCTTTCATTAGCGGTAGCTGCAATTATCGCTTAATTTAACAGACTCTGCCTACTTCAAAGTCCATGCTTCTCCAATTCTGACTGCAGAGAGTCATTGTGTGAGTTATTTCGAATTAATTTGAAACCAAAGTGTGTTGGCTAATAGTATAGTTATAAAATCAGTGAAGGTCTAATTCTGTTATTAAAAATGTAAAGCTTATGTATTATGAATAAAGAGTTCGTTCTCTTCCAAGGATATTCCATAAACATAATTTCTAAAAGTATTGCAAACACAGAAAATGTATTTCAGGCATGAATTTGGGTGCAATGGTCTGTACTCTAGAGTGCAAAAATACATTAAAAGCCTCAGGTGGAAGGTCATGTTTAAAACTTAGAAGCAGAGAACAAAAACCAGTGACAATTCCTTTGCCTCTGAAAGTTGCTATTTATAGCTCTGCTGGCACTCCCTGCAGCAAAGGGGGCAACTGAACATCTTTCATTCACTTGACTTGTTTGCAAATGCTTGAGGGCGGCTCATAGGGAATGTGGTGGCCTGACTGAAGCATTCCTTCATTGATACTTTCTTGCAGATAACCAGGGTAAACATTGACCCTAATTACTAGACACCCTTTAATTCTACAGGAAAGGATGCCAAGGGTGTCATAATCCTGGCAAGTAAAGAGATGGCACCCAGCATATAAAGAATAGTAGTGTCAGAGTACTGACGCTCTTTGTTCTTAAGGCAGCTGCAGAGGGGTGTATGTGTATCCAGTATACGCAATGCATTTACACATGTTTTATGGTGAAGGCTTTTAGGTCAAACCAGAAGCCTTGTGCATCAGTACTCTTTCTACAGAGGCTGGCCCACTCTTTCTAGGTGGGCCAGCAACTTTTTGCAAGATGGCAGCTGGCATCATATATTGCCTCTAGTGCACCAAAGACAAAGAAACTTTAAATCTTAGGTATTATCTCTGTAGAACTAACCAGAGATTTGGAGGCCAAATAAACCTTTCTTTCTCCTGAATTTTTCTGTTATTCCATTTTAGTGTCTGTCAGCTTGATACAAAACCCCACATATATCTGTAGGTGTGTATATTTGTTTGTTGCCACTGTTTTGTTATGCAGCACAATGGAAATTCTGCTGGATAACTTGTTTGCAAAGTTGATTCATGGCGGAAGAAAGGTAGATCCTATATTCCACTTTACAACAACTATCCTCCAGAATTAAGGGCTATATATTTGAAGGATTGTGGTGTTGTAAATGTACTTTTCTGAAGGTACTTTAATAGTGTCTGGTTTGTCATAAGTTAAGGCTTCGATAATGAAAGAGAGCCCTGCATGTACCAAGAGCCCTGATTAAGAGAGGAGTACAGTTTGTTACAGTTATGTGGGTAATTGGCTATCATATAAGTTTATTAAATCATATAAAATTTCAATTTATACCATAATACTCGATAAAAGATAGAGCACACAAAACTAATAAGTATACCAATTTCTTTCACGTATGAATGGTATTGTTGGTTGTGTTAAAGCTGCCATTTTCAGAAGCAAGATTATTTATGTTAGAATAGTAATTTCCCATCTCACAGTTAAATTTTGTAGAAGTTAATTACAGATTGAAATAAAATGAATGTGGTATAAAAGCTAGTAAAATGCCAATATAATGTTATATATTGTTCGGAAGGGAAGAATATATATGTGTCTTTATATAGTACATACATATATACTTATATTTAAGTCTCTGTTCATTGTGAATACAGTTTTGTGGAAACCGAGTGACACTGTCCTGGTGCAGTGTGTTTGGGCTTTGTTCTGTTGCAGGGAGGCGGAGTTATTTGTTTTTAGGCCTTGTTTTCCATAATACTTCTAATTTGCATATTGGTTTATAATGGCTTTCATAATGTTTGCAAAGTCAAGATGCAAAGTCAGCCAAAGTTCATTCTTCCCATTGGAATCAAGTCTTATTCTTTACTTGCACACTTCCGAGAGTTCTCAGTTAAATGGAGCTGATGATATCCCAGTTTGTTTTCTCTTGTTTCAGCCTAACCGTGTTTTAGGAGATTGTAACTTATTTCTTCTTAGCATATCAGAAAATACTCAGGGCATGCCCAAAGCTTGTGTTACTGTAACTGTATTACAAATTGTTCAGTGGGCTGTTTTTTGGAGGTGGAGTTGTACTTTTAGATTTTGCACTATGAGGAAGAAAATTTCTTTATTCCTTTTTTGCCAGGGGCCAATCTGAGTTTCAACGTCTCCTGCCGGCTCCTTGCTGGCTTCTGTTGTCATTATATCTAACCATCATATGCAACACTTGGCAGGAGTGTCCTGTTAATACAGTGAGGTGAGTGGTACTGAGCTACAAATGCACAACCAAGAACTGGGAAAGGAGTGAAGCATGCTTTTTTAAGCAAAAGTGAGTTTAAATTAATAGAGAGGTTGAAAGTTCATGAAGAGCATTTTTGGAAAAGCTCTTTTGAGGTTGGGCAGAGCTGGACTGGACTTGGATGGAGCAAGGGGTTGTCAGCGGTCTTGGAGATGATGGTCTTCTTTACTGAAGATACTTTCATCAGAGTTCTGGCATATTTTGGGTTGGAGCGCTGGCCCCAGAGAAGACAAAGCCATGAAGAAGATATGGTCAAAATTTCAAGAGCAGTTGGTTTTTTTTGCTGTCATGCTGTCAGAATTCAGCAGCTGGGAGAAACTACAGAGCAGCACAAGTTCCTCTCCCCCTCCCGCTGGCTCACGTGTGCAGTCCTCTCCTGCCGGTCCTTTCTTTTGTCTTCTTCTGGTAGCACCGTCACTTATTTGGAGGAAAACTGGGGCTTTATGTCAGTGTAATGCCACAAGCCCTCCTCGAGATTTTACAGCCTCGAAGTCCTGCAGACATCCAGAGTGCAAATTATGACTGTGAGCAGCAGGGACGAAAACTGAAGAGGGAAAGGGGGACAGAAATCCCTGTCTTTTGGACATTGCATAGTTGCTCTTGGCTGGATAGATGCCTATTTCCTTGTTGCTTTATGGCCAGTCCTGCCCTTAGATAGTTGTGTGTCATATTCACAGCCACAGTGTAAGACACTCAAGCCTTGTAATGCTTTTAAACTAATGAGGGTGCAGTAGATTAGCTCAGGATGCATCACACAGTTTCCAAAGGGCTTTGCGTGTCGTTTATGGCTTGTGCTTCATAAAGAATATCTCTTTTTGTATAGCCTGAACGTAGCTCACCACCATTTTGGAGCAGGCTTGAGAATGTTATCATGATTGGCTTGCTAGGTGAAAGGCTTTTCTATTTAGCTTTTAATAGAGCAAAAGTGACTCTAAATTTGTTAATATTCTTTAGGTTATATAGGACAAATTACAGATAAGTGAATAAGTAATGAAATTTGTAATGAGAATTTCTCAAGTATGAAATGTTGGCGCAAATTAATTGCGGGATTTTACAGCTATTATAGTTTATATCATAAATGCAAAAATGACTAGGGCTTTTTAATTACAGTAGGAACACACTAAATTTTTATGGAGTGCCATTTTGTTAAAGAGGTACTTTAAGCATTAAGAGCAAATGCCATCCGTAACAGCGAGCCCAGATATCTGTGCCACATCAAATAAATACGCTATTGCTATGAAATTGTTCCTCAGATACTGTAATTGACACAAAGACTAATGGGAGGTCTCTTTTCACACCTTCAGTTTACTCTGTCTTTTCCTCTCGGTCATTCTTTTTCTTAATTGCTGTGTGTTTGCAGAGGGCCACAGCAAATCCCTTGGAAAAATATACAGGGCTTTTTCACTTACCCTTCAAAGTCGCACTGTGAATAGCAAAATGTTGGTGTCTCAGTAGAAGTTAATATTATTGTGGAGGGGAGGAGGAAGGATGGCTGGATGCTAATTCTTATTAAATATTTGATGTGTAGAAAAATCTAATACAGTGGAAACTCAAAGAAATCTCATTACTTGGTGGAACACATTGCATACTAAGATAGAGATGACTCAGACTCAAAAGCTAACAGGCAGATTTAGTAAGGAAGCACATCTGAAGCAATGTCCTGCTGTTCTTTTCCATTAAAATAAGAAATCTACATATCATCTGCTACCCTGCTTATCTAGACCTTTCTCAGAGTCAAGAATATGTTTTAAAAATGTCATTCCTCCCTGCCTCTTCTCGCACAGCTGCTCTCAGAGCTGGCTGGCTGGACAGCAGTAGGTGCCGCAGATTCTCCTCCGCTTGCGCGTAGCTCTGAGGGTCTCCCTGAGCCTCTCCTTCTCCAGCCAATAAATATGTTCCACTCTGAGGCTGATGGTTTTGCTTAGGCACATGAGACTGCAAACTCACGTCCTTTTTCAGTGCCTCCTCCAACACACACCGTGTCACAGACTGCTTCCCCAGTTAAAGTCTCTAATCCATCACTCACAATTCCTTAAGGGGATTAATTAATTTTAAAAATGGTTGTGTTTCTAGGTATGCTAAACGTCCTCCCTCAAGGACAAATGCTCATCTCTCCATTTGCACATGTCTCTTGATTCGTCTTATTGGAGTGGCCGGTATTATGCCTTGTATTATACAATCCCCAAACCGTGCTTGCGAGGAATTGCAAATGAACTCATCATCAGAGAGCTTGCTCATAATTAGCTGGTATCCTTTTCCTGAAGGTGAGTCTCACTGGAGTGGAGGCGGCATGCAAATACACTGCCGTCGCATCCAGGGGTAGGTAAGAAAGCTTGGAGAAAGCAAGGTCTGACAGGGTGCTGGACTGGGACTTAGGAGTGCTGGGTTTCGCCTTCAGCTCTGGCACAGGTTGGACTAATGTGTCCTTTTTGACCTCATAAGTCATTTCATTATCTGCAGGTTTTTAATGTGACCTGCTTTGTCAACCGTATTCCAAAGTTATGATAGAAACGGTGGCATAAAGGCTGGCTATCAGTATGCTTCTGTCCCCGAGACAGTGACACTCAGAAGGAAGTTCTCTCCCATGGCTAGATGACCATGCTGCTCATTCAGTGCTCGTTGGATGCAGGCTGGCAGCTCCTAGCTGCTGTTGAATAACATTTCCTTTGCCAGTTCAAGGCTTTGACCTGAGTTTTTTGCTCATCCTTCTCTCTTCTAGACTGAGAAATCTGTCACCAAGAAAGTACTAACAAGTCTCACTTTTGCATTTGATATATCACTGGTGTGGGAGGCTGAGATCAAGTTACATGAGTTTAACTTGGTGAAAGTAGGGCAACAAAATGTCCTCTGGGAAAAAGAGGTGAGCATCTAGGTCCTAATCCACACAAAGTTACAGGGATTTCCATATGGTCACCTTTGATAGAGAAGAGGTATCCCCATGCCTCTGTGATCTACCAGCACATCCAATCACCCAGATGGCCATTGGTCTACTGGTGCTCTGGCCTGACCAGTTGCACTGGGGCTGTACAGCCAGGGTTGCTCCAGCTGATCCTTGTCCTACAGCCCATTTCTGGGAATTGCACAGGACCTACAGTCTCTTTTAAACCCCGCTATGCTATTTCCACAGTGTGGAGGGGTAAAATGCTGCACATCCCATTTCTCTTGCCTTATCCAGCCTCCTTCCTGCATTCTTCTTTCAAGGCCTGGTGACAATCTCCCAAACTTGCTTATTTTGTGCTTGTGAAAACAAGTCAAGGTTATTTAAGTCTCACCCCAAAAGTTACTTGTCTGAAAGGTTTTTTCATAAATATGTCATTGTTTCCCTAACTGAATTTCCTGAAACCATTCCTCACTTTCTCTCTTTGTTCCTGGTTCCTTAATTGCAAAAAAAAGACACAACAAAACTACATTAAGTATTGCTTATCTCCCATTTGGGTGTAAAGAACGACTGAAGTTGCTGGAGGGGTGACCAGTACTTCTGACTGAGCGTGATCTGGGCCAACTGTACTGGGCAGCAAGGGGGGTTGTACCTGCTTCAAAGAAGTCCTGTGAAACGTCTCCTCCACTCTTTTCTGTGATGTGAGCCACATGTGATACCACAATCCAGTAAGATCCTGCTACGATAGGGCTAGGATTAATCTAGCCGAATAAGATAAAGAAGCTAAGCAACAGGAAAACAACTAAACAAAAAGCCACACCCAGATCACATTTGCATTTGTACTTATCGTTGCCTGAAACATGTACCTCATCAGCCAACTCCTGAAGGATCTTGCTCCTTTCCATATGAATACAAGAAAAGAATACATGTTCTTGGCAAACTACATTAAAACAGGAAGGAGAGATGGCTGCTGAAATGCTCTCATTGTAAATGAAGGGCTTTATGTTTACACAAAAACCACTCTTGGAAAAAAGTAATTTTGCTAATGAGATATTCCCATATCTCCTGGGGAGCTTTTCATTGCTAAGGCACTGTTTCAGATCCAGCACAGATCTACAATAAAAAGCAATAACAGCTAGCTCAAAGGAGTTAATGGTTGAGCTAGCTCTCCAGTAGCAGACTGCGCAGCACACCCACCGCATCAGATGACAGTGATGCACAGTGTCAAAATGACCAGTGGTGTTGCATGAGCAGCTCAAACCACGTGAAGTGTGAGCTCGGTGCTCACCCACGGAAATGAAGTGCTATTAATGAAAGCCCATCTTGTTATGTACATATGTCTGCTTTCATATCTAAGGTAGCTACCGGACCTGTTGCTAACCAGGGAACTGACATGTCCCAGAGCCCTCTAATTGCCACTGGATTTTCCTCGGGAGTTCTGGGATCACCCAGCTGGTTGTAACAGACTAGATGCCCTACTAGATACCAAACCCATCACAGCTACAGTGAGTGAGTCTGTTGACTTGCAGAAGTATTGCAATGCAGTGTGAGAGATGACCATTTCTTAAAATCTTAAGTACAGCAACCCTAATCTCAAGATGGCTTGATTTGCTTGCTTTGGCTGCTTTTGCCAACACAAAGCCTTGAACCTTTAACTTGAGGCATTTGATCAGACTACTCACTGATCCCTTTCCCTGGCCAACCTTGGCTGGCCACATTAGAGAAGTTAAGGACCAAGTAGGCTTGACCACTCAGCAGTGGTGCTSCAAGACAGGCTGTGAGTGCATTGAAAAGGCAAACATTTGTTCTGCTGCTGCCTTGCTGAACTGTTCCGTGGAGAACCCTCTCAACCCAGCTGCTGGTGCCTTTCATGGGTACCAATTAAATTTTTATATAATGTTTTATAACCATAAATATACTCTACAGACTTGCACATAATTCCTCTGATACTTTAACTGCTTTTCAAAGCCCTTTTCAGCAGGCTTATCTTTGTTTTGCTTGTGCTGATTAAAAGGCAAGATATATTTTTAATAGGGTAAGTAGTACCAGAGAGCACACTTCACATAAAAGAGAAAGAAATGCAGTCAAACCTTTGTTATCCAAGTTGAATAGAAGACATTGAATTAATTCAGCTAACCATGGTTTCAAATAATTAATGGGATTTTCAGGCTACTGAATACCTCAGGGACCATGAGTTTGTTTTGGGCAAACAAGGTTTTCAAATGATCAAACCTCTGACTATAGGTAAGCAAAACAGCATATGAGAAGATCCTCTGCAAAAAGCTAAAAAGCTAAAAATTGGGACTTGAAATTAAGGATTTCTCTAGAAGTATTTCTGAGACTCAGCGGCCCAAAAATAGCCTAGAGACAGTCAAAAAGAGCAGTGCCATCCCTCTGGGCAGACCCCATCCTGAATGTACCAGCACGACTGAATATTTCCACAGAGATCCTGATTTCCTGTAAAGAATTTTCCACTCTTCCTTTTTTTAGTGCAGTTTGTTCATCTCCCTGGACTGATTTTTTCCCCACAAATAACCCTTAATTGTTTGTTTTCCCTGCAAACAGTGAAGAGAGCCATATTGCACCATAAAAGTAATGTCATGTGGGTTCCCATCTCATCAGCACTCCGTGACTGCTGAGTCATGCCTGGGTAGTTTTCAAGTGCTACTACAGCATTAGAAGACATTTTACAGAAGTCCTGATGATTTATTGGAAGGAGGTAGCCTTTTTCCGTATAACATAGGCTCTGTGGTTTTGAGGTGATCTCTGTTCATTGCCGTAGATGGGAGGAGATCTGGAGCTGATCATGACTACTGAGGAGGGCAGAGACCTGAAGCATTGTTTTAGGAGGGGTATAGAAGCACCTTTTGCCAGTCCACCAGTGGAGAGTGGTCACAACAGCTTACCAGGAGACTGCAGTGGCCTGGAGAAGCAAAGATGGTTGTGACGGTAAGAGCAGCTGCTGTGTAGTGATGAACTGTATCAGGGGAAGGAAATCATTGGTTCCAAAATGATAAAGTGGGCTTTAATTGTCCACATCCCAATGCCTAGGGGAGTACTGCCAGGGAAACTAGAACAGACGGAAATGCTGCTGACATTAGAATAATGTGCTGCATGTGAAACCACTGCAGAAATAGTTAAATGGCGCCTTTGCCAAGGCCACAGAGTGAAATGTTACAACACCATGGGGCGGATTAAAATATGCATTTTCTCCTAATTGAGCACAGCGGACTCAGCTGGAGGTCCTGTCAGGAGAAGAAGAATAATTTGTCACAGCAAGAAATGTGTAACTTGACAGAGCATCTATTAGGCAGTACAGTAAAAAATAAAGTAGGACTTGTGCAGGTTTTCTTTATGCTCCAAACTGTTTGGTATAGGCACCCACATGCTGTAAGTAAATTTCAGACTCGTTGGCAGTGGACCAACCTGGTTGTACAATGCTCACTACCCTCATGGCTATCATATTGTGATGCTGAGAAGGTTAAAATCTTTCTGGACCATCCCTCATTAGAAAGGCCCCATAAACAGCAACCATCCTCTCCCCAAGGTGCATTTAACTGGGTGGAGCCATCAGAGCTCTATAACAGTTTCTTTCATCACTCTTGGAGAGAACATTTATGGGGATAGCACGGTAGTGCCATGATGATGGAGGTAAGTCCAGTAAAGAGCTGGGACTGATTGCCCATCAAGAACCACATTTTCCTCCTTTGGTAAGTATCTGGTTGTGAGAAGTGTAAAAATGGGTTCCATGAAGACATCTATAGGACAGGGCTGCTCCCCAGCCTGTGAATTTTCTCTAGTAATTTCTTTCCTCATGTCACTTTTATACATATATAATTTTCAGGGAGATCTGTCCTGGCTTGGCTGCAGCTTTTTGCTGACTCAGTCCACCAGCTCCCAGCCCAGGCAGATCTGCCAAGCACAAAGCCCAAAGCCCTTCCCTGGCCAAAGCTACGCTGTAGCCTGCAGCAGGGACTCTGTGTGTCAGCCACTGGGTTTAGAGATGAAAACAACTCCATGCTGTCCTCGCCCTGCAGCCTTTGCAGTGCTTTGTGTAGTCGGGTGATGCCTAGAAGCCCAAACTTTAGCTCTGGCCACCGTTTTGCAGCACTTTACAGAACCCCATGGCCAAATCTAAGGTGCAGCTCCCAGGACTGGGCGCCACAGAAGCAACCTGTCACATCCATCCGTGAGGCTGTGTGGCAGGTAAAACCAAGTAACTTCTATTCAGGCACATGCTTTTTATCTCCCTGAAAGGGAGAGCTCTGACTGACAGGGTAATTCATCATTTACCTGATGCACGAAGAAGAACTCGCCTGAAGGAGCAGAGCCACAGACATTATTTTCACACTGGTGGAGGCGTGTGCCCTGTGCGAGATCCAATGTTTTTTAAAGTTTCTGTAACCCTAAAAAAGAAATTCTGGATTCTCTAGGGAGATGTTACTGGGAATCTTTGTCGCATGTTGTAGCGCGTTGAAGTGACACAGCGGGCAGCCATTTCCAGCGCATGCGTAGCAGTGGTAGGAGGAACGACTGGACTGGGAAAAACCCAGTGACACTGGGAGGTAGCACTGGAGAGATCAAAGGACTGGTAAAGGATCCCCATGTCTTGCATGAATGGTGCAGGTCACTGCTGCCCACATCATTTGCTTTCCAGTGTGGTCACAGGGCTACTCTGAGCCCAGGTGCTGGGATGCTGTCTGGGCACCATGCTAGGTGGGCCTGGTGCTCTGTAGTGCCTTCACCAACCCCAGCCCCTCAGTGGGATTATCATGAAAAATTAACTCGGGCTTTACAGGTCACCTGGGATGCTTCCCAGCCAGAGCAGGTACCCCGCAGTGACAGGAGCTGTGGTTAGATTGGACTCGCCCTGGCTGTAGCCAGGCATCCGATTTTGATTCTTGCAGTTGGCCGTGGGTTCAGTGTTCCCAGGAGCACCTGACGAAGTAAAGACAGCCCTCATCATAATTCAGTCACCGTGCTCAGAAGGTTTTGCCTATAACTGCTGAAGTTCATGGTGTATGGCATGATATGCCAGGTCTCAGCCACCTTGCAGGAGAAAGCCTGGATGCATCCTGCCTGCCTCAGTGATACAGGTACCCGCTGTTACACATTGGTGTGCTCAGTGTAAACAGTAGTTGAGGCCCAAGACTGTGCTGGTTTTATTTTTGTAGTTATTACAGTCGCATCCAGAAACCTGACTCAAAGCTCAATACCTCCTTGCACTAGTCACAAATACAGTATAAACACCATCCCTGCCCCCCAAAACACCACAGGGGCTAATGCTCACTCTCAGTGTGTGTGATTTCCTCCTGTCTGCATGCACAGCACAGCACTGGGATTGTGTTGTGGGAAGTTTGTGCTGTCTGTTCCTATTTGCATGGTACTTGTTCTGGCCAGCTTCAAGCTCTTACTTTTCCTAAGCATCAGGTTCCCTTATGTACTGGGCTAATCAATATATAAAGTTCTTCACACTTTCCTCAGCTGTGTTTTCCTCCTCACCCATTTCTGCCAACTCTGCTCTCTCAAAATGGCCATCTAACAGCCAATATGAAATATAAATAAAAGCTCAAAGATGGTGCTTGCTCCCCTTATGCAGTTCCTGCAGTCAAAAGTAGTTTGGCATGGTGAGATGATTTATGGTGATGTTGATACATCTGGATAAGTAAATGCCCAGACTGGAGACATGGAACTAAGCCGTCCGCATTTCCTCACATCCAGTGTCATGCAAAGTAAAACAGATTTACTTAACTCATTTGCAATGACATAGGACAGGGTAGGCTCATAGACTGCACAGATCTTTCCAGTATAAACCATCTCCGGTCTGTCTTGGAAGTGGATATGCTGCTGTTTGCTGAGCAGATCTTGGTAAAAATTGAGTTACACTGGGATAGCTGGAACAGAGGGCTAGTGAAAAATGCCCCAATAGCAATATTTGTATTCATTTTCTGTATGTTTACTTATTTTGATGCACACTTGCTGTGTGTTTCTTTAGCAGGATCTCCCACAGCCCGAGTCTTACCCAGTCGTAGTTCAGTCTTGCACTTCTTGACCTTAAATAAGTTTTTCTTTGCTGATCAGCTCTTTCTTTTGGTCTGTGTCAGCTCTTTCCTCATCCCCTTTTGTGAGGGGTGTTTGTCCTACTCCACAATGATTTTTCCCCTTTGTTGTGTGTAGGGAGGGTGGATCAGGGGTGCAAATTCATAGGAATTTTTGTACCCTTGAGGCCAAGTCCCTGCTACATTCAGATCCTAGAGGTCTTAAGATTTTACCTTCTGGCTTACTGGACATTTCAAGTTCAAACTCACAGATCATGGGCTCTAGGGTTTTGTCCTTCTGCTTATTTAAAATTCATTCAGCTCATGGTCATTTAGACCAAGCTTCTATGTTTCAATCAGTTACCTTGAAGTGTTTTGGTACTTACCAGAACTGTATCTAACGTGATGTTGCTTTAGAGCCTGGGACTACTTGCTGTAGAAATTTATCCCTTTCATGCAAAGATAGTTTGTCCTTCTGTATTTGGAAGCATTGCTTACTGCATGGTGAATTTGAAACTCTTCTAATGGTGTGTTCCCTTAGTTTCTCGTAATAAGATGGTGATCTCCAACCATAACAAAATCCAACCATCAAAGTGAGTGGCAGACCCTATCTTAATTCCCATAGATCCTCTTTTTCAGGCTTTCCAAAAGTGATTTTTGACTTAGCCTGTTTCTGGGTTTTACTGAAGCAATCAATTCTTATTTCTTTTCAGTCTACTTCATCAGTTAATGAGAATTGCTACCTCACCGCCTTTTACCTTTTCTTCTTTTTTAAATAATGCATATCTTTCAATGCCTATGTTTGAGGCAAGATTACTATTCCAATGTGTTTCTATTGTTCTTGTAATATCCTTTTCTTTTGTTCTACACCAGAGATTTTACTTCCTATATGTATCTGGTCTTAATGCACAGCATTTCTCTTGATTTTCTCTGTTTTAATCCAGTTTTAAAGAGCAAATTTCATTAAATGTATCACACAAACATTTATTCCTCTCTTCAATATTATTCCCATATTCTCTTGCTGCCTATTCCTCTCCCCTTCCGTGTCCTATTACCCATTGCAATAATCTCATCTATCTGATTTTCCTTTTTTCCTTGTGTTAGAATCAGGCATGGAGATTAAGTGAGTCTCCCAACCCTCTCCCCTCTGTTTCTACTTTAAAACCCTTATCAGACACGGCGACCGCAATCCTAGGAGTTATCCACGTGGAGTCCATTCCCAAGAGCAGTCCTCACCCTGTGGACCCCTTTTTGAGGGTCACACATCCCAGAACCTTTTTCATAGCACTGGCCCGTGAGCCATCAGTTTATCCTACCTCTTGAGTCATGCCTTTGCTCTTTGCCTACTGAAGGGCACCTGTAACTTCATTCATTTCTGCATTTTCACCTGGCAGCCATCCCTGGTCACCTCTAATGTGACTATGGCAGTATCATCTGGCCCACCATGAAGGACAGCCAGTGGATTTTCTTTCTTTCCAATCAGGATCTTTTCCAGCCCTACAGCACATCCTTGCTCCTAGCTGCCAGTACCCATTCTCTTGTCTAAATCTGACTTTGACAACAGCCTTCCCAATTACTCTTAATAAAAATCACTGCTCACAAAGACCTTGCTCTTCTTAATGTTAGCAAAAATGCCTACAAAGTCCTCTGGCTTTTCTTTTTTCATGCAACATCCTATGGATGATCCTTGTTCTTTCTTTGACTGCTGCCTCTTTCTCTCTTCTGTTTGGGCTGAATCACTTTCTTGTCCTCTCATCATTTGTCTATTCATACTCTTCCTTTTATCCAGTGAAGCAAACCTCTGCCTCTTTTTGCTTCTCTATTAGCTGATCTTTTTCTCTGTTTCTTCTTCCATGGCCGCACCTTCCACATGCACCATCATCTAATGATCTGCCCTCTGAGTATCTTGCTCAGAAGTTATCTGGAGTCTGACATCTCTTGTCTCTATCACTTGTTTAAATACCCTTCTGAGATCCACCTACATCTTAATATCAAAATACCTAGCCACTTGAGTTTTGGAAAATTGTGTTTGCATTCTTTTCCTCCTAACACAGACCAAAACTGCATCCCCTCTCCAACCACCAGGAGACAACTACCAGTGGGGCTGCAGATGTGAAGCTAAGGGCAAAGCTGGACTACGGAGTCAGGAGTGCACTTAAGAGCTGTGTTGATGAGTGGGCTGGGGGGGAAGTCTCATACACTCTTCCTTTGTTGTGTTAATTGTTTCAGTGCTAGCAGGAATAAAAAGTAGTAAAAGTTTATTTTAGACACTAAATCAAACAAATGTGCTGCATGCACAGTTCAGGAATTAAAAATCTAGTAATACATCTTGAAAATGTTTTTAAAAACATTCCGCTTAGTGCTGTTTCAGGTTATGAATTATTTTATGGATTTGGGTTCCTCTCTGTTATTAAACACATTTGCTTGATTCTAAGAAGCCTGGTTTTGATTCCTCTGATCCTATTATCTGTTGTCTGCATCACCACAGTCCATTGTACAGGAGTTAGGTCTCATGTCCCAAACATGGGATTATGACTTTGGGTAGGAGTAGCAGCGGATCCTGCTCCCATTCATGTGCTTCCACGAAAGTGAAACAAAACACAGAAGAAATACTGACAGAAGGCATGCATGCAAGGGAACTGATCTATGGCATATAATAATAATTATTATTATTAGTGACATTACCACTTTTCAGGTTGTTTCAATAGTGAGATATTTAAGTGACAGTGTCAAAATATTGACAATGTGATAAATATTACATGCATCCTAGCCTGAGAAGAATCAGCAAAATGCTGTGCAACTTTTTTCTTTCCTTTTTTCTTTCTAGCATTTTTTCTTTCCTCCTTCTTCTTCCCTCCTTCCTCTTACTCCCTACTTGCAACATAAAGCAGTTTGGTTGTTTGAGACTTCTTTTCTCTTATCTTTCTACTTGTGCATGTGTGTGTTTTTAAATGGGTAGCTCCCACTTTATGCCACTCTTGAATTACACAAAGGAAAGGAACTGTCCTACTTAAAAGAACACAAAAGGATTTTGCAAGGGAAGTATTTGAAGAGGGATATGTCAAATTAAAGAAAGACCATTGTTAAATGTTTTTCCTCTGGTATAGTTTCAGTTCTGAAGACAGTCTAAATTTACATTCTGAGCAGTAGGTGTGGCTTCATGTGGCATATCGAGTCCTACGTTTGGAAGAAAGATTTGCATTGAGGAACTGGCCTAAAGAGCTTTTAGAAAAATCCTGAGTACTTTGTTTCTATCCTCCGAGAAATATGTTTTTTGTTGTTGCATTTTGTCTTTAAGGGATGGGAAAGGATACACCAAATGACACCTGTAAGTCAAGCAGTTTTTCCTGGTGCAGTCTGGTAATGATCCAAAGCCAGGTGGAGTTCATATGCAATGGAAAGCTCTTTTTGCTCAAGCAAGGACAAGGGTGGCCTGGGCTTGAGATACCTGCAATAATCACAAGGTAGACTCTCACCAAATGTCTCTTGGTGCTTGGGCCTGGTGGTGAACCAAGACTGAGGAC
The DNA here is from genome assembly GCA_035582835.1 of Phoebastria nigripes. Taxonomy (NCBI): domain Eukaryota; kingdom Metazoa; phylum Chordata; class Aves; order Procellariiformes; family Diomedeidae; genus Phoebastria; species Phoebastria nigripes. The sequence goes on along the minus strand of JAYKAV010003374.1, from coordinate 188,272 downwards.
TCCGGAGGTTGCTGCCATTCGAAGGAGAAATTCATGGGGTCCGTAATATTTTCGGCAAGCCGCCTACTTACACAGAAAACAGAAACTCTTGTTCAAAAGCTGAATCAAACAACAGGAGAGGGCATCTTCATTCTCAACTGCAAGCTTGCTTCAGCCAGCATCCAGTCAAAAACCCTGCTTTTATTAATGCCACATCTCCCAATACTTGCTTGAGCAATGTACATTTTTCCCTTTGTCTCCTGTTTTTCCTCCAGCTTTTATCACATGCCCTTCACTGAAAAATACCCAGTGACAACCCCTCCCTTCCTAACTCCAGAGCTGCTGCTTGAATATACCTTTGTGCTGCRAGGCTAAGTCTCAAGGATGAGTTAGATCATGCTGCTCTTGGAGAACCCGTAGCAGAGGTGGCATCACAGCTTCATTCTGGAGTGCGAAATGGGGGCACAAAGCACCCTGCCAGGGCCCGTGGAGCCAAGGGCAGAGACAAAGTGTCTTGAATCCTTGTCTCCATGGCCGCCGTGCCTCATTTGGGTGGGCTGCCTGGGCAGCGAGGGGGCTGCTGGGCAGGGAGGGACCCGTGAAGCTGTGTAGGAGGATGGAGGCCCTTTCCGAGCTGTTCTTAGGGACAATCTACATATCATTAAAACTCCTGTGCCATCTGAATGCATAACGGTACTTTATCAACTAAAACTTCTTTATTTAATCAGTTGATTTAATTATGAGCTAGTTAATTGAAAAATTCATGGTACAAGTTCTGAAGGTCAAAATACTCAGAAGTTCAAAGAAGACTGGAGCATTTGTTTCACTCGAGCTGTGACGTGCAGTGCTGAGTTACAGAAATCTGCTCTGATTCAAACTGGCAAACTGATCTTGGGACTAAACAACTGAATTACCAAACAAGAAGACAATTCACTTCCATTCATGAGGTGTGAATGTATCTGCTGCCAGGCGTGGTTAGTCTGTGATTGATGTATCTGTACCTTGTGGTTTCCAAAAGATCCAAGTAGTAACTACTCTTGCAAGAAATGCCTTTAGCACTGTCCTGTCAATCCCTTTAGCCCTCTCAGGGACACGTCCGTGTTTGTGCAAAGTGCCGGATTGATTGACCTGCTGGCTGCGGTTCTCCCTGGATAGGAGAGACATGCCGAGGGCAACAAGAGCTCCAGATTCCCACCTCTGCAGTCACCACTGCATGAAAGGCTTTTTCAGAAGTTGCAGAGGCCAGGTGAAATATCTGGTCAATAATCTGGAAATAATCTGGATTTATGAACCCCTAGGTGTTGCAAACACTGGTTCCCCTCCCAGGCAAGCACAGCGGAGCCAGGGCCTGCTAAGAACTTGCTTGAGATCCCCATTTTAGACTGACAGTCATGTAAATATCTGCTGGGATATTTACATGCCTATAGAAGATTAAACAGCAAAAACTGTAGCCAAAAATCAGTAACCTTTGGGCAGGTAAGGACATATGAAAACCCTGCAGCCTTAGTGCTGCTACAGAGGTGTGAGTCCTCTGTATGTTACTCTTTGTGCAAAATGTATGATCAGAGGGCATGCATCCTCGTGTTCACACCTCTGTTGTATGCTGCCTAGACCTCAAGTGCACAGAGACCTCAATATCCCCTCTTATGGGAATATCCCATGTACTGGCAAACACTGGGCCACTTCAAGCTTTGTGTTTTCATCCCTTTGTTACAGAATTTTGCCATTCCTATCTCAGCAGGAGGATGGCACCAGCCAGGTTCAGCCCAGCCTATACATTTATCTGCCCTGAACAATATACTCTTACTTTAAAGAATATGTAGGTTTTTTTGTAACAAATAAAACATTACATTTCTGGCCCTCATGGCTGCAATGTACCTTGAAAGAAGTGCAACCAATTTAGTATTGTTTTCCTGAATCTGCAAGAAGCCCTAATTATTAGCTCTTAGGGGCTCAGTTTCCCTCAGACCTTTCAATGATAGCAGGGTATTAACTTAAAAGCCCTGTGGTGGTTCTGTCTGTCTGTCTGTCAACATTAACTATTCAATTGCTGGACATTTTAATGAGAAGAAGCGGGGATAGGAATGAAGCCAGGAGTAGAAGACAAGCTAAAACAAGAATAAAAAATGCAGGGGAAGAAAATTAAAGAAACAACGAAGTAAAACAAAAGAGAGGGGAACAAAAAAAAAGGAGGAAGGTAAAGAAAATGAAGCAAAGGACAAAGCACATGAAAAACAAAAAGGACAAAAACTTGCATACATATATAGATAGGTGAATACTTATTGAGGGATGCTGCCTGTAAGAAGAAGGAAATGAATAAATAATAGCTATAAAGGCATTTAACACTGTTAAAAATACTGTCTGGGAGACTGTCATTTTCAGACACTCTCCTTGGTGCTTTACTGCACTTCAGACACTTTTCCCCTAATGCTGCTTACTGGAAGAGCTGGTTTTTCTCTCGCTGACCTGCACTAACAGTGAGCGGGGATGGCCCCCTGCTAGGCGCTGCTGAGAGATGTACTGGGCAACGGGGGCCTGCACGAGTGGTCCAAGGACCAGTTTTTTTAAGTGCTGCTGTGCTATTAAAGGGGTATACCTATACTACAGGGCAGCTCTGAGAGGCTTTTCTCTGCTTGGGTATCCAGTTAGAAAGCTGTCATGATGCTTGCACAAGTCCAACAGGACTTGGGTAGGAACAGTCCAGTTCCCACACAAAACTTGCATCATCCCAGGTCCAGCTATCACTTTAGGGGATCACTCTGCCCTCACTTACCCAAACCCTTTGCAGGGCTCTATTTACATTTCAAACTCCTCCCTTAGAAGCTGTAAACATGAATGGGGGTGTATTCTTTTAACATTCCTGTTGGGGAATTATTGGCAATCCCCACTCATCTTTCAGCAAGGCTAATGCCCCTTGGGCATCACTGGGCCAGACAGTGAGCACAGCCCCTTCGCTCCTGTCCCAGCACTAACTCACTACAAGCATCTTGTTAACCTGGGGCGAAGCACATATACCTTCAGATAGGGTGTGCTGCTGAAATGATGGCCCTGTGACACAGGAGATACAGATTTTGAGCTTTTTGGTAAAGCTTTGAAGAGTGTATGGAGAACCAGTTTTCATATCCTCGTGTAGAGCCACAGCAGCAATGCTGTCTGCAAACAGGAGGAAGGTAACAGAACCACTGCTAGTGCTTGCCTGAGACCAGACAAAATGGTTACCCAATATTTAGCGATGATAATAAGYTCGGCATGCATGATCCCTAATGTGAGCTTTGCGGGATCTGTGACTAATATGTAAACGTTTCTTTTATCACTAATCCATGGAAAACCTCCCCTCAACATCAAAGGGTGTTGTATTCAGCAGGCAATGTCTCTAGTTTTAAAACCTGGCTCTAGCCCATCATCCATCACTGAAAATGGAAACCTTTGCTCTCTGCTATGTGATTTTTGACAATTGGCCTAATGAGGCAGCAGAAAGAAAAGAAAAAAATAACAGTAATATGGTGAAATAGTTTTCACATTTTGCTCAGGTTTCCTGTCTCTCATTATAGGCTTTTATGAGAAGTGAAAAACACATGAAAATTCAGAACGCATTATTTGAAACAATAAGTGAATCTAGGTAATATTGTACTGTATACCCAAAAGCAAGGGAAATAATTGTTTTTCAATCTAATGTTGTATTTATCACTCCTGGGATGAAAATGCGGCTAATACATATTTCAAGTGTAAGTTCAAAATATTCATGTGCAACCAAGCAAAGATTTATTTCTCACTCTCCATCTGTTTCTAGTGAGGTTATGTTGTTGTTTTTATGCATTGTGTGGTTGCATTATCTTAATAAATGATTAGTTGTGAGATATTATTTCCCTTTAAAACATGTGACAGCAAAACAAGTTTTTAATAAAATGTTTTGAAAAAGCAACAGACTGAAAAAAACTGGGCAAGAGTTCAAATTGGTAGTGAACTGAATATGCCTCTAATTATATTGAATTTACAAGTAATAGGATGAAGCAACATTAGAAATTACTTCTGACTGAAATTCAGTGCCTTAAGGCTGAGAATGTTCCCCTCAAACTTCTGTGGACTGAATAAAATTGCTGTATCATTATTTGTTTTAAATATCTGTCACTTCAAATCTCAAAATGAAGGACAGTGGGTTAAGGCTTCCTGAAAACAGACACTCTGATAAGTGTGTCACAAAAGCTAAGATTTTTCTCAAGGCAAGATTTATTTTTGGACTTCAGTTTACCCGGTACATGTAACATTTGGTGTAAGTCGGTCTGGCTGTGTGTAATACCAGGCTCAGTACACATTTAAACCTACATTTTTAAACTGGGATTCGGCTGTGTTGATCTAGATGAGGCGCGTCATAGGACTAAATCTCTGTCCCCCATGCCAGCAATTTAAGGCTCAATCTTAATCTTTGTATGAAGTCATTTTGTATCAAATGTATAAATAATTAATGTGTTGTGTATGGAAACACTATCAGATTAATTCCTTTAATAACAAAAATCCGTAGATAAATAGAGGTTGGTCAGCAAAGTGACCTTTTATCTTTTTTTTCTGTGACCTTGAATTAAATCCAGGGTTGACCAGAATGACCATTAATCATTTTGATCAGATTGCTGAGAGAATTACCAAGTGAAGTCAGTTTAGTCATCTCAGTTTACTTTCTACAGGGAAGAGACTCTGGGTTTGTATCATACAAACAACACAATAAGCCCATGATTGGTTTCTGTAGGTCAAGGCTGATATGTATTTGTGAAACAGCATGGACCTTGTCTATCTGTAGTGCTCTTGAACCTACCACAGATAAATAAAGGATTTCTTCCCCCAGCATGGGGAACCTTACGTTTTGTGCCGTAAACAGATTTTAAAATATCTTAAAGCTGTAAGTACGGAGAAAGGGTATGCTTGCAGATCAAGCAGACTAAACAAGATCATCTCACAGATTCCTCTGGAGTTTAAATATGTTTGTATATGATGGGGAAGGAAACCACAGGTTTCATGCCTACCTCCATGGCTGCTGCTACTCAGCTGCTATCAGCAGAGAGTGAATGAAAACACAACTGGAGAGAAAATATTAAAAGACATTTAAAAACTTGTCAGACCAGTTATTAGGTTAAGTAACATTCTCTATAACCTCAGCTTCATGGATCAGCTTTCCTGATGAGATCACAGCAGGTTAATGCAGGAGAGAGGCAGAATCAGAATCTGAGTTAGAAATGAAGAAGTCCATCATAATGAGGAACAGCAGAGAGTTCCTGACATAAAGAAACTGTGTTCATCAGATATATTTCACCTTTTCCATGCCTAGGACAATATTTTGGCAGTACTACAGGGAATGAAAAGGATGATATGCACAGCTCATCAAAGTCAGTATCTTGATTCTTGTGTGGCATAAATGATAAAAAATTGAAAGTGTTTCCAGGATCTCTCTTTTTAAGGTAGACTTTGGGGAATACACCTTACTGTTCCAAGCTAGAACGTGTCACTGCCATGAAACTCAAGTTCTCTTGCCTGAGAAAACTGCTGAATCAATACAAAGGAAAAGTGCTGGAAGGAATAGGAAAACCGCTGCCCAGGAATCACATATCTGTGGTGATAGTTATTACAAAACATAGTCAGAAAGGCAGTTCTCTTATCACTGAGTTGCTCCCAAACTCCCCAATRAGAGTATTACAGGATCTGTTTCGTAGGCTTCTGCTATGGGAGAAATGATCTGTCACTTCCACCTGCTGACATCTCTCCTACTTTCTAGGCTGCATCCCCCCTTCCCGATGTTTCTATATGACATACCTTTCAGCTTGTGCTCCGCGTGATGCAGTAATATATCAGCCCTGCCAGAAGAACATATACGGGAGCTGGCTGGTATGATTTATCTTTAACCTGTCAAGTTTCACTTATCTGAGTCGTCACCTCATGTTCCACCACCAACACATCTGCACGTTGTGCATTTGTATAGCATTGGGCACCCACAACTTTAACCTGACTAAAAAGGTGGGTGCTGATGCACTCTCGTATAATGTAAGGACTGGGGCAATGCTATAATATGGAAAGACTCAATGGACGAGTGTGCTGCCTTSTCTAGGAAAGGACCCTAAAGATAAACTTCTTGAGAGAGGCACTGGTAGAATCTATCAGAAGTGTTTTATAACCGCTGCCACAGCTCTGCTTTATAAGAGTTGTTTATACTAATTGCAGGGTTTTTTTTTCCCCTGCACTATTGCCTGGGTACCTTACCTTCCCACAGGCCTCTGAATTTTCTTTCCCATTTCAAGATGGAAGCTTCTGAGAGTGTTTCTGGCTTAGCTTCTGATGTATTCATCCCACCCCAAAAGGATTTAATCTCATCCTGCATTGTGAGGACAACTTTTCCTTGTTCCCTTTCTGTCCCATCCTGACTGTTGCCTCAGCGATAAGGATAACTTACACCATACACCTGCTACAAACATCACCCAAACATACAAAGAGTGATGTGAGAAAAAAAAAGTTATGAATTCTGGCTGATAGCAAATTATTTAAAAGCCATCCCAAATAGCTGCGCACTACCTCTGTGTGAGCACAGGGCAGCCCATGGTAGGGCTACATCCCATCTTTGCCAGACCGGATGCAACAGTGACCCAAAACTCTGCAGCTATGTTGTGGCAGTGTAAGCACTTCCTTCTCCTTTCTGAAGGCAAGGTGAAATGGAAGTGGCATACATGGAGCAGACAAAAGATGTGGCAGAGGGGGAAGAAAGGGACAGAGTCACAGGATTCACAAAAGCAGGGAAAAGCTGGACAAGTCACCCTATAGCCCTGCTCCAGGGAAGAGGATGCTTTGCCTGCTCGGTGGGCAGCACTGGTGAGCATCCAAAGACAGTGCTGGGGACAGGCACCCAGGATCCTGGCTCCTGCTCTCGCGTGGGGCACAGGAGCTAGGGCTTGAACCCTAAAAGAGAGTCCAGGGACCCCAAGAGGTTTCCAGGCATGGAAGCTCCATGGATGTGGGGCCAGATTCGTTAGAGGTAAGTGATGTGACGGCACTGAGCCAGAGTCCATCCCCATCCTCTTCCTCATTATACATAAACACGAAAGGTCCAAAGACTCGCAGGCTGTTACTTGCCCGATCACCAGAAAACCCAACTGCGTCTGAACTGGGTATGCAGTTTCATGTCAYTATGGCCCACTATGTCACAACGTGGGTTTATAGCCGCCTGTTTCTCTTTGTGTGAGTGCCACATGCAGCACGGTGTGACATTTAGCGTGTTTAGTTATAATTCAGCATGGTGATGCAAGCCAAATTAGTAAACTGTTTTCTGGTAGCCATTTAATAAGAGTCACAAATGGCCTGAGGAAATCACCATTTGTACTAAAGACAATTTAGCAGACACGGATGTGTTCATCTACGCAGAAACTTCAAAGGAGGCATTTTCACAAATATGTGCTGCTTGTTGCCTTCCCAGTGGCATTTGTTACCGCTTCCTGCAATGCTTGGTTTAGGTTGGGTCTTGTCTTCATGGGCCAAATGAAGGGTCACCCAGAGTGAAGGGACACCCCTTCTTTTTCTTCTTGCTAAAATCATTAGTCCAGATCAATTTTATATTCCATATTCCATTAACACAGAAATATGTTCTTAGAAAGCATCAGCTGGTGCACCGCACTGCCTTTTATAGACAGGGCTATTGCTTCATCATTTGATATAAATTAGGAGACATTTCAAAACGTGAATGCAAACCCAAACAATAATTTCAGTGTACTTTTCTCTGAGATTATTGTTTTAGCTACATACATTATCTATATTTAAAATACATGAAATGGAGGTATACTTAATGTTCAAAGTGATATATGATAAAGATAGAAAAAGGTGAACTCTTGATATATTACAAGTCTTTCATACCATGAAATAACCATTGCCTATTATTTTACCCATGACATTTTTATTTTTAGGGGAATTTCACTTGATTTGTATTGCTGACACCACTGATATGTTGTTTCCAGTGACCTTACATCCAAAATCAGTAGGGTGTGACATTTGATGGCCCAGATAAAAAACATTAATGGTAGAAGAGAGGGTTTATTTTCCTGGTCATAAATTAAGTTTAAATAACTCAGAATTTATTTTAAACTCTTCAGTACTTTTTACTGTCTACCCAATAAATGTATTTATTACTGGCAGCTTAACTCAGGTTTTCTTAGTGAAGCAGTTTACTTAGATGCTTATGTACAGCCTTGCCTTTCTTTCTGAGGCAGAGTTTGGTAGCAAGCACTGCTTCCCACAAACAAAAGGAGATGGCTCCCAGGTAGTAAATAGAAAGGAATATACTGGCATTGTCTTCTGATTTTGCCTACAGGTAAATAAGTAGAGAAGAGAGAGCAGCAGCTTTTGACATGATGCACAGTAGTGAAGAATCGGGCTCAGAGAATTTTGCAGCATCTCTGTTAATATATGTAGATAGAGACTGATATAAGTAGTAAATGCATAGTATAAATATTAGTATGATTTAACCTGTAGCCTTATCGCACCTGTTCACAGTCCCGCCTGTGCAAATTGCCCTGCAAATGTTCTCTCGAGGCGTTTTTTCATGAATGCCAGTGAACTACACACCATTTGGTGTATATTTCTCCACTTTGAAAATATTCAAAGACCATGATCTCCAGATGCAACGTGGAAAGGGGAGAGAGAGAGAGTGAGAAATTCACTCACCAGAACTGTTACTATCAGTCCTTGGGACACAGGCATCTTTATGTAAAGGAGGAGTATGGCTGGTGCCTCAGCAAAACCTTAAAAATCCTGGAAAAAAGCCATCTTGCCCCTCTCTGATCTGCAACTAGGTCTAAGGGCCCTGCAATGCAGTGAGGAGGGTATGATTTTAGACTAACATTTATGAAAATGATAAATTGTTATTGGATTGTTTTAAGAACTTTTATAACAGCAAGAAGAGAGCTATCACCATATATAGGCTCTTAAAAGTCAAGATGGGTTCCTGCAATACGGGGGTTGTACCCTCCGTTCCCTCCTGTCATTTTTTATTGCACAAGTCTGTTTAGGAGACCACTGTGTCTCTTACGCTCTGCCCATGGATGGTGATACAGCATCTGTTTGCATAGCTGAGTCCTGGAGGCACTGGCAGCAAAGAAGGTTAATGAAACTTTTTTGCTCCTCAGAAAGGTCTTGTTGGAGTTTCTGATGCAATCTGATTCACTGAAGCAAAAACAAGCTCTCTGTTATAACTGAGGCAGTTCCTTTCCCAGGGAAGGAGAGGGGAGCAGATTAATTTGCCTGACTGAAGACGCTTCCCACTCTCTTTCTGTTGAACAAACGCCATCTGTAACTTCAGTGGGGTGGAAAGGCACAAGAGATTTTGGATACGAGCACGTGAGCTCTGCTTCCATTGGGAAAAGTCTTATCACAGCCAGTTTTTATTTCACTTACCCTAAACAAGCTCAGGTCTGGCCTCACAGACCTGGTCTTCAGGTGGAATTTTCCTCCCCCATCTTCCAGCCACGATTCTTGTTGCAGCGAGTCAAGGCAGCATTGCTGCCACAGCCCGTACCTCAGATGCTTCAGGTAGCTCCCAGCATACCTGGCGGTGAAGAGAACTGCTGCCTCTTAATGGGAGGATAGCAGCCGGCCAGAGCAAAAGGTTTTCCTCTTCATGACCTCTGAGAGGGATTCGAAGCAGGCTTTGAGCCCAGGTTGTGAATTCGTAGCTGAGGTGGAAAGTGCATACAACAGACCTTTCCGCACGTAGCTTTGCCCTGCAACCCCTTCAGTCTGTGTATTTCAGAGCAAGCCATCAGGTAACCACAGTACTGAAAAAACAGGCCTCGTAGATGCACGATTGCTAAAAATGAAGTGTTTAACTTTGTCTTTTGGTTTCTCAGTTTTTAGGATGAGCTCAGTTCATATTTTCTTCTGCAGCCAACAGGATTATTTATGGGGAGTTTTATTTTGAAGCCTTGGGGTTTTTTAATGATTTAAGCTGATTCTTGTGTAATCTCTTGATTTCAACATCAGTCTTAAAGAAAAAAATCTGAAATAGTATGAGCTGGCAATGCTCAAGCTGTATAATAGCTGTTTGAATGTACAGATCTGTATGTCATCTTTGACTGAAACTTTTTATACAAGTTGAAGCCTACTGATTCCAGCAGTCTACTGTAGCTGACTTACTGAGGAGAACCAGGCCCCGTGAGTCCAAGTTTGGTTGGTACTTTTCAAAACATTTCTTATACAAAATAATCTATAGAAGAATAATAAACCCGCCAGTGTTTTCTTTTACAGTTACTTTTCCTAGACTCATATGCTGCTGCTGAACTGGTACAGGAGCCGTGTATCAGATGGCCAATGAGAAAAAGGAGGAGGGAATTTCAGATCATCCCATAAGTCTCTTCTCCAGAGAGCTGTGGAAGTGGAAATGGCCTTCAGCTGGTCCAAGGGGGACACGGAGGCTTTTGTCTCTTCCACCTGGACACTCCTCAGCAACTTCTCCTTGTGCAACCAATGGTGGAGCTGGAGGATCCCAAGGCGCATCTGCACCTCCTGTTGATGGTTCATCCTCCTCAGTGGGTATCTCTGCTCTCCATATGGGTGGGGGAAAATGTAAGGCACCTGCTCCAGATGCCATGGGTGTGTGAGGAGCATGGCAGATTGCTAAAATAGGTTTTTGGCTTCCCCTCTGCCTAACCTCAAGAGTCAAGGGCTTTCATGGGCACCAACCCGCCCAAAAGCATGGCGTTATTCTTTCTTTCTCCTTCCCAGTCCCTTGCTTGGACAGCACGTGAGATCATAGGGGATCCTAGGATTGTCGGATCCACGTGGGGATTTCTGTGGAGCTAGTGGGAAAGGGACCCCACAACAAGAACAGCACTTAAATAAAGTGATAGACTGGCTACAGAGACCGGTTTGCTTCTAGTGAGATCTCCAGTCTGTCTCAAAAGAGGGAAGGCCATTATAGGAAGAGAGATGCCCCAGCTCTGGGGCATGACAGAGCCCTCTTCTCCCCTCTCAGACATAGGGCAAAGCTGTCCTGTTACACAGCTAATCCAGCCTTGGGACATGACCTGTGGCCTGAAGAAACCTGGGCTACCCAAAGCTGCCTAATGACAACTGCTCTTCCTATTCTGGGATGCTTATGTCTGCTACAAATGCAAATAGGAAGGCGAAGTAGAGGTCATGTCAGAAAATGGCATCTCCAACGTCCCTTAAAAGATGTATCCAGGTCCTGGCTCACTTTGAACAAGTCCCCTCAATACATCACTCTCTCTTCAGCTACTCTGGTGATCTTGGAGGGATTTTCCTAACAGCTGCACATGTCAATTTTCCACAGTTCACAAGAGTTCCTATGTCTGGAAGTCAATATGCCAACCATTAATATATAGCATGCTTTTAATGTGAATTCATGAAGTATCACTGCAATTAAATTTCCCTGTTAATGACATGATTTATTAATGAAACAAGGTTCATCCTGAAGCTCTTGAAAATAAAAATAGGGTTGATTCTCCCTCACAGTATCATAAAATTCACGTTAGATACAGATTTTGAATGACATTTTAAAATACTGCCATGCCAAGGAACCTAGTGGTGAGAATGCTCTTTTGTGCCCTTATTTGCCCTTTTCCAGACAACTCACACAAAGAAATAAGGGGAAGACAGATAAACAGCAAAAAACCCCACCCCAAAACAGAAAAAAACCAAACCCAATGCAAGATAAAGCCAAACCCCTCCTGATAAGGAAAATCACAGAAGTCTTCTAACTGCTTTGTTTTGAGTCCTCTCAGTTAAAAGGAAGATAGCGCTGAGATGTAAAAGCTTTTCCTGTGGAGGTCAAAAGGCTCTCAGGGAAGGCTAAAGAACAGCGCTGCAGCATATGCCACAGAAGCAGTACCTGCCTCATACAGTGTAAAAACGCATTAGTATGGGGCTCAGATGATGGTCCAGTGGTCATTTCCGTTAATTCACGATAGGTGCTCTCCAAAAAGACCTTGGTATAAATAATAACTAAGCTGATCAAACAAACAAATTCAAGTAACTGCTACCTGAGTGATATCTGTAAATCCAAAGAGTTTGCTTTATGTTAATGGACTCCATATGGTTGCGGAAGTTCTCTGTCTATTTGCTATATATGCTGTTGTTTTCATTTGTTGGTTTTTTCTTGTTGTTTTTTTTTTTCTTTAATAAAATGCTCTAAATATTTGCTGTTGGAAGAGAACAACGCTACGGGAGGCTCTGAAGTGATATTCATAAGAACTGTGAACACTGACTAATTGATTAACCAAGAGTTCTTGAAGAGAATGATTTGATTAGGGTAATTTATAGAGATTGTATCTTTTGTCATCATTTGTCTTTGAAAACATAGAAGAAAACTGCTTCCAAGTGCATGTAGCCGCTGGCATGAGAGATGGTGTGCACTACATCATCAGTTACAGCAGACTGCTCAATTTTGTACCTTTCCAGCTAGTTAAATATCCAATAACAACACGCACACACACGCACACGCGCACGCACGCACGCACACACACAAAAAGCACTCCAGCTCCTTGCACTCAAAACTTTTCCAATATGAGCTTAGAAAAATATTTGGGGTTGTTCAGTGCTCTGCTTTCTGTAGCATAAACATTTATTTAAATGGGGCTGTCTTTTCAGTAATGAAGAATGAAGGAAAAACAATGGTCTGATTTTGACAAATTAACTTGTGATTTGGAGAGTCAGTGAAGCAGGGAAGAGACATTCCTAACTATACTAATTAAATGAGCTTGCAACATTTATTTTAATGCAATGGAACCAGCCATATGAAGATGAACATTTTAATTTATTTTGCGGTGACATTATGAAAAATTTCTCTGCTGCAGATTATCTACAAAAACAAATCTCATCAGCATCTAGGTTTGTGCATGAAATTTACATCTCTCACATAAGTTTGACCTTCCCCAGCAAAAACAAATGGAATGTGCTAAGTTAAAAAGTTTCTGCAAAGGTTGTCTTCCCATTGATGCGGTGGTTTATGTTCAAATTACCTCTGTGAAAAACACATCCATTTTTCATGGTGCAGTGTAGATGAAAAATTCTGAATCTGTTCTAAGGGGAATGCAAATATAGCTCATTAGTTCAAAAACATTTTTCATCAACGACTGCTGAGTATTTTCAGGCAGATGAGAATGTGCAGTTTCAGCCAAGAATGAGCACCACATGTCCTACTAATTGTTTTTTAAACTTGTTCCTTCCCTCTATGGCATTCAGTAAGTCTAGAAAGTGCGAAGATTCCTGGAGAAAAAAAATTACAGGTATCCTCACTTATAGCATATACCGTGTCTTTTCAATATACTGTGCAGTATGAGGAAAAAAAATAGGAGCATTAGCTTTCAGATGGGTAATATTGTTATATTCAGGCACATGACATTTCTCTCCTCGGAGTTTTTTCAGGTTTTAGTAATGAGTAGGAATATTATTTATGGAGTGCCATCAGCAGAGAGAGCATTGTTCTAAGGTTCATATCAGTGACGACGTTATGGAGCTGCTGTCAGTAGGAGCTGCAGGAGTTCATTGGGTTTTGGTTTTTTAACTAGGTTGAGTAGCAGTAAGGTATTTTTGCTCTTTAAAATGATTCCTAAGAAGGTGCTTTAGCCAGGATTTTCCTCTCTTCTGCAGGCCTCCCAAAGGTTTGCTTTGAGATGGCATTAAAAAACAGGAGATTTGAGCAATAACTCAGGCTTCCAACCTTCCCTCCATGAGCCTGAAAGCTGGAACAATTAAAAACAACCAAAAAAAAAAGACATTATTTAGAAATGATCTGATTTCAGGTTCTGGTCATTCGTTCTATATCCCGTGTCTCTGAGTGGTGGTCCTCCATGTGCGGTGCACACCCACTGGCTCCTCCTCGCCCCTGTGGTGGAGGACGACTCTCCACAGGGCCTTTCTGCAGCCAGACCTACCTTAACAGCTCAGGCTGGTCTTTTTACCCAGTCACCTGGGCCCAGGAGGTGAGCTGCCCCTGGCAGGGGCTGGCAGGGGTGTTGGGGTGACTCAAGTCGGCAGCACATCTTCAGCTGAGACGAAACCAGCAGGACATCCTTTGGATGAGCTCCTTTTTRCCTGGGCAACTCTGCAGCCCTCGGTCTCAGCCTCAGACAGCGCGCAGACCTCCTCTGCTTTCCAAAATTCGTGCTGCTTAACAGACTGTAGATATTTATCTTTTATCTTGACCCTTTATCTGTTAGCTTTGGAACGTGGGATCAGCTTTTCACACTAGTTACAAAGAAAACCAAGCCAGTTGTCATGAACTAGGGTTTCCTACAGCTGATCACTCCCCTTCTTTCTGCCTCTTGCCTGGCACCCATGGACCCTTCTGCAGAAGGTCTCGTCCCCACCGAGGGATCAGCAAACCCTGGCATGTTGTGAATCATTTCGCCCACCCGTGAACTGCAGCCACCTCTGGATTGAGCTGTGCAAATCTTCTGCCCATGCACGGAAAAGCTTGAAATGGGATGAGTGCAATCTTTCACTCAGCTGAAACTGCGGGGGGATTTTAGACAGGAAAGAGGTTATTACTGAAAGTTGAGTTGGAATTTAACCGTAACATTTGTATTAACATCCCTAATCCAATGTTATGGGAGTCTTAGTGACAGCCAAGTATGGAAAGTTCAGCCAGTCAATGGTAAAAATCCTGTTGCCCAAGATCATAACCCTGTTTTTTCACCTGAAAAGCAGTCCTGTGCTCCCTAAATGTTTGCTAAACACTTGCTCATTACCATTTGTTCAAGATGGAAAGCCACCAGGCAGTGAATAACTAACAACACTGTCCTGTAAATTTGTTAATGTTTTGTTGACAAATGTCATGCCACCATTTTTTTCTTGACTCAGGATCTCAGTCACTGCTTTTCTATTTAGGTCTTCCAGAATACATTTTTGGTGGCCAATCTTAGAAAGAGTTCTCATATCATAATTTCAGGTGTTAAAGCTTCTTTACCAGAAAAAAAATATCCTCCCAGTYATGCACAGGAAGGTCATCCTCCTGCATGTAGCACCGTCAGGACTGCTGTAGTGCTGTCATAGCGGGGTGCTTCACAGCCCCTCCTTACACCAGCAGTCTTCTGTCTACGTGGTCCATAGAGAGCTAAAACTGCCCAGCTTACTGAAACAGGGGAGATGTCCCTGTGCTTCAAAATGACAGATAGGGAAAAAATTTTCTGCAGATTTCATGGCATCTGCCCATAAAGCAAAAGACCCAGGACCTGAAATCCAGCCTCTCTCCAGGCTCCATGGCTACAGGGCCACAACGCAGCTGCAATTTCACTTGCATCAAGGAAAGCTCCCACAAGAAAGTAATTCCTCGTATTCCCTGAGAATATGAGAAATACAGCATAAACACACAGACTAAGATTCCCTTCAGCTCCTGGAAGGTTAGTGTTAGTCCTGGAGCAGAGGCTATGTGAGCCTCAGTAAGTGATTCGCAGTGTTGAAGGAAAGTAGAGGTTTTATACAGATTCAGGGAGGTGATGGTCAGCCTCTCTGTTGAATATACACTGTAGCACTCAATAACTCTGCCTCTAAAAATCATTGGGCAATAATTATACTCAGAAATAATGAAGATACCACATTGTGCATTGACCCCAACAGAAGAGCTAGATGAAGAAACAAACCTTCAAGACAGCTAAAGCCACACAAAAAATGCCAGTGTATCATCTAAGAGGACAGAGAAAAGTAGCTTCTTCCAGTGTGATGGAGTTTTTTGACTGAGGATGTTTCACTGATCTTGAAATATGGAAGTATTTTACCATCACTGAGACTTATGCATCTCTCCTAAAACAGTCAACAGCCAAGCTCCTGCTCACAAAACTGAAATTTCCAACCATGCTTACATTCAGCTAAAAACACCAATGCACTGAGAAGGTCTCATAGGACCAAACTCATCACAGAGGTACTTTTACAAAACTACAACTCCACCAGCAATGAATCTGTCCCATGTTTTTCAGTATGCCATTTACAAGCAATAAAGGCTGCTGTCATGCTTCCCATGAGATCCCTGATGAGAGAAAAAGATGATACATTTACACAAAAGCTAGCACATAGACCTTCAAAAAGAAACTTTTGACAATTTGCTTTTGACTCTAAAGTAATGTACAAAAAGTCATTGCTCTTTCTGAGCTCATCTATGTCTTGTGTTTCTCTTGCAGAATCATTTCTCTTCATTCACCTTTTTACTCCATTTAGGCAACCAGATTGATGTTGTGTGCCTGGCCTGGGTGCTTTTCTGGCTTTCATGCTGTGAAGCTAGCAGCTCGAATAATGGCAGGAATTCATCCAAATGGGGAGAGGCTTTATTTCTCACCTCTCAGTCTTCCTGACCCCTCTAGAAGCCACATTTCTTCCCCTTTTATTTGTCCCCTCTTTCCCTTTTCCTTCTCTGATTCCAATTACCCTTTAGCTAAGAAGYATCCAATGATATTACTGTTGCCTTCTGCCATCTATAAAGAGCAGCCAGTTGCTTTCATCCTAATAAACATTTATATTAGACTGAGGCAAACAAGGAGCAACCCAGTAAGGCTTTCTTGTGAGGGATTAATCTATGTGTGCTTCTTCTGTAGCAGCTGCAGCCCACCGTTCCTGTGGAAGACGCTAAACAGTCCCAAATTGGTAAGGGGTGGGCTTAATGGTTCTCCAGCCATCCTCCTTGGTGACTGCTGGCAGGAGGCATAGCTAGCAAATGGACAATGTGGTCAGGATGCTAGGTGTTACCACGTGCCTTGGGAAAACCTCCAGCCCACCCAGGGCCATGCAAAAATTAGAAGAGTCATGAGCTTCTGCCTGTGGTGACAAATCTCTGAAGACCTCCAACTATAACCCTGGTGTTGCCAGTTCTAGCTTTTTTTTGAACTAGGTGACCAGGGGCCCTCTTCTGCTGAAGTTAAGCTGGCTGTAAATCCCTGTTCAGTTGGAGATGCCAAACTGGGACAGCGCTGGCTTCATGGCTGGCTAACGGAAAGTGGTGTGTCTGATCCTGGTGGATGGCTTAGAGATCCTCCTGGGTCTGGCTGCAACTCCTGCCTTTCCACACTCCTGACAGTTCGACTTGCACTAATTGCCAAGTGGCTCCAGTATCAGCCTGCAAGTTTTTTTTCCACAAGATGCTAGTCTTTGGATAGCAGGAGTGCCATAAATGAAAGCTAACAGACAGATATGAAAATAGGTTTTCTCCCTTTCTCTTTCTCTTTGTCTCTCTGTCCTTTAGTGCAGTATCAGTTTGCAGGAGATTAATTTTATGTAAAGTTTCACATTTCAGATTGTGATCAGCATTTTTTTTCCCTTGGTTGGCTCTGAGAAAACATATATTCAAGTTTGAGAATTCATCATGTCTGATTAATGATGTGTATATAGAGCTTCCTGTATCATCTTCCTTCTTTTGGTCTTTTTTATTCAGTTGTTTGCTGTACTCCAACCCTGCGGATAGATGGTTCTGCAGTGATAAATGTAAAGTTTGCATAAGCCATGTAACAGCAGGACAGCCTATTATCACTGTACATTTTCCATGGCTGTGCAAACCTCTGTAGGCTATTTTATTGCTAATAGATCCACAGAGAAACAGTAGTGATTTTATGACTCTTTTTAAAATGGAAATTCATGTTTGAGAAATACAACTGGGAGGAAACAGATGTAAACCACTTAAGCATTTGCAGAAAATTGAGATGCACACTCTTATTTACAGACCCACATCGCCTCCATCATTTTATTTTCAAAATTAAAATAAGCAATCTGTTTGCCATGGGAAATGAGGAACCATAAACTTGTTGTTTTTCCTTTACAAAGCAATGGCCAGCATCACTGTCTCTGTGCTTAATGGCATTGGAGAAAAAGGATGACAATTCCACCCCCCGCCCGATTTTATTGTCTATAACACATTCCCTTTGTAATCTGTATAAGAGGTATGCAAGTGGGAAAGATTTTAGCATAACCATGTGTCTGAATTCACATTATGTTATAAAAGCTAAAATGATTGCCCAACCTATTATAAGGTTTTACCCAAGTATTTAAAGCTATTGGAAAATCGATTTTAAAACTTTAATAGCAAACAATTGCAAAGCATTTACACTCATATCAGAGTGCTAGTGTGCTCATTGCCTACACCAGCAGAAAATATTTCTTTCTTCTTGCATGCTGGTTTAGATTACTGATTTTGAGGGCCAAGCATCCATTGGAAAATTATTATTATAAAATACCCCTATAAGTTCTGTTCAAAATGTGAACTCACGAAATCACCTGTCAAAAAAAGACAGCATTTAACATTTATTAGTTATAATAATACTTTGTGCTGATCTACAGCCCTGCATCCATGGAGATTGGAGCTGTACAGCCTCTTATTCCTCTCTTAAGAGATGGGTGTTGTATATACTTTAAAAATAGCTAACCAGGGATGCAGAGCTTTATGGAGGCTTGGACCTATGTCATGGCACCGCTGAGGGCTGCAGGTTGGAAGAGCACCCAGTCAGTCCTCTACTCCTCAGTAGTCACCACCACGCACATATTTTTTCAGCCATGTATTTCTGAATTATTGCTTGTTTTCCAGGAAAGTAAGGGGGCTGCAGTGTTAAAGAACTTAAAAAGGACTCATGATATACTATCACATCTGAAGAAGGCCACTGAGCAGTGTAAAAAGCTCTACTTTCAACAACATCTGATGTGGGGAATGTGAAAAAAAAAATTTAAGCATCAACTGGTAAATGAAGAGATAGAAAATCCCCTCTTCTTAGGTACTGCCATGCTGAATGTTATATGAGAACTCTGTCTCATAGGAAACAATCTTAGCAACGTCCTGTGACAGCCAGGTATATACCTACAATAACGCTTCCCTACAGCAACAGCTCCATACCCTGGGGGGCAGGAACCGCAAACACCTCCTAGTCACAACTCCCTGCTGAAAGCTGCCCTCAAAGCTCAGATGAAGCCTGGTCCTTCTCCTCTGCAGCCACTCTGGTAGTCACCTGGACACTGTTTTCTTAAGAAGACCTCAAAATTGTGATGAAGCAGCTGGGAAGAAGGTGGAGGACATCACTGAGATGCCCCACTTGGGCATCCTCCTGTGCCATAAGAAGAAGAAAAGGAAAGGAGAGCTGCTTTTATTAAGGGCAAAGCCACCCATGTGCCTGGATCTTGTCAGCACAGCTTGCAAACAGGAGAGGAGCAGGAGCAGCCAGGGAGAGCAGAGCTGGCAGTGTAAAATGCCCAGGGAGCAAGGATGCAAGCTCTCAGAGAGCAGACTGAGGAGAAAGAAAAATCAGGTGTCAGGAAAGAATGGCCTGGGGAAGTGGGGAAGCAAAACATCTGGGATGGGAGAACTCCCATAAAGAGCAAAGCCAGACACTAATTCCACTTTTGGGAGGAAAGACTAAGACACATATTGCATTAAAGAGAGCTAACAACACAGACTGCCTTCCCTAATGTTATTCTTCCATGCAAGCGGTTTCCATAGTGATGTCGCTTGATTGCAAGYGAGAGAGGAGATGGCCACAAGGCAAGGATGCTGTTCACACCATGAAAAAGCACGAGACCTCGAATCACTTTGAGAAAAAAGCCCGCACTACAGTTGCTCAGTCCCTGAAGCGCGGCTGGGAAGGGAAGGGTCAAGCAGTCTTGTCCTACCCCTGGGCAGAGCAGGAAGACTTTCCCTCTCCAGCCTGGAAAGGCTGCAGAAAGAAAAACCTCTCCCTGACCCCGCTACATCTGCCACCAATGGGCCCGCTGCATCCCAGCCCTTGGGGCGACCGTTCAGAAAATGTGCTTCAGCCTTCCAGTGCATCACAAACATGCCAGGAGTCACACTGGTAAGCTGGAAGAGCCGACAAAATTTCACACAAAAATCGAAGTGAAAGAATTCTTTCTTATACTTTCCTACACTTCACTCAACACTGATTAGTACATTGGAGAGCTTTATTGACCCCTGGCAGTTAAACGGAAAGCTTTCTTGTTGTAGCACTGAAAGAAGGGACAGATTTTCCAACAGCTGTCTAATATCTCTGTCAACATGGAAATGAAATAGATTTAAGGACCTCGGAAAAACATCCGAACATTTAGTGCCCAGTAATAATGAATTCCAATTTCCACTCGCAGAAACTGGAATTACTCTCAGTCTGTTCTACCAGCTTTCTAAATAAACATCTGGCACAATTTTATTTTTAGAAAAAAAATCATCTAAAAGCAGGCTACTAGCTGACCATCTCTTTATTAACCCAGCTACAGAGGCACGGTGTTCGAAAAATGCTAGTGTGAACTCGTCTGTCATGTTCAGGCCTGCAGGGAAAAAAAGGGTAACGATAAATAGCCAGATAACAGAATAAATGAGAGTCGGTTTCACTGGGATTTGTGAGACACACCAAAACCCTTCAGCTCCATGTACAGCAGTGCTCAGATCAATGGACAAAGTAAAAAACATCACAATGTTTCCATCCTCCAGCTGCACACAGCACTCCTTGTTCTTAGATGAAGGCACTGTGATAAAGAAAGATCAAGCAAACGTAGCCTGAGGACCTGTGAACAGATGTCTGCTCCTTTCCTTGGTCCAGCCCAGCCTGCTACAGTTCATATCTTAAAACCAACAACAAGATTAAGCAATTATTCCCTATACGCTTGTTATTGTCGTCCAATAAAGCAGCATCTAAAATAATAGCTTTTCTCCTGCCACCCAAGGTTGAGTACTGCAGAAAAATGTGTTGAAACTGATTAGGTTATAGAGATAGGTCTGCATAAATAATTGCTGAAAGTCAACTAAGTCAAAATAATAATAGCAGAGAAAATTAACTTTCAGATAGAAAAGCTACGTGCCTATGCTCTCATTTGTATACTGAAGACTAATTCAGCAAATGAAGAATACAATTCTTGGGACAAAGCAGGTAACCCATGGATTCATGGTGATAGCTGTCACAAAAAACAGGTCTACCCTGAGATCAATTGGCGTTGAGAAGATTTAAATTCATTATAATTTTTATTTTTTATTATCATTATTATTATCATTATTGTCATGGAACCATGTTAAGATTTATACAACTTTTCTTCATTGTTTTGCCCTGTATGTCAGCAAGGGACCCTAGATTTACAGATAATTAGGTGGAATACTTGAAGCAATTCAAGATATCCTTTCATACAGCTGAAAGGTGTATTTCTTTTCCCGAATTTCTTTTTTTTTTTTGGCTCCTATCTGTCATCAGTTACTTTCTTCAAAACTGGCACACTGTACAGAGTAGATTTCTTCTTCAATTAATATCGCTGTAGTCATTAAAGATCATCACTTCTCTGTGCAGTCAACAACAATTTGAATGTGGAAGCCTTCATGACAATCCTCCCTCTCACAGGAGAGGAAATGTCTTGGGTCAGTATCTCATCCCTTCAAGGTCTCTCTTCTTGGTCTTGAAATAATATTTATAGCCCCATTTGTCTTGTTAGTACCATTCCCTCTTCACAAGAAGGAGCAAGTTCAGAGTAATCATTACCACCAAGTTTTATGCAGGAGTCTACATCTAATAGCAAATACTCCTCTCGGGCCAAGTTGATGAGAGCAGTGTCGTGTCTGCTGAGCACTTCTGCTGTCTCTGCCTAGCTCGTTTGGCATGGCCTGTTGGTCTCCTTTTCTATTTTTACTTCAATTTTTGTATTACTACCCCAGAAATGGATATGTTTCAAGTAATCTAACAGGTTGTCTCTCCTTCTCGACTATTTTATTATTTTCAGTGAAATGCATTTTGTATGGCTCCTTTTGTTCATCATCATAAACACCGAAGAAGTACATTTTTACTGGCAAGTGAAGAAAGTCTGACAATTGTGTATTCAGGACTGAATGTAAGTTAAATAACGTTGTGCTGATCCACTGTGAAAACGAGCAAAGCATGCAAAACCTCCCCCAAAATCTGACATCTCACAGTTACAAAGTGTCTTTCCTACCAACCATTAGGTTGCAGTTGAAGGAATAGTGCATCACTTTTAAGTCTAGTAAAAGTCTTTTCTTATACTTCCAGATGAGCAAACATATGACTTCTTATCTACAAGCAGCAAAAGAATTTCTGTATTTTTATTCACAYGTAGAACCTAATTTCGGCAGTGTGCGTCTGATGATCTTGCAGGACTTGTGAAGCATATCAGTACCGAACTTGTAAAGTTTTCATTTTGAAGAGTGCTTCTGCATGATATTTATACTGAGCCTGAAGTTACAGAGCATGTGGCTAAAGGCAAATTTTTA
Source organism: Phoebastria nigripes (assembly GCA_035582835.1). Taxonomy (NCBI): domain Eukaryota; kingdom Metazoa; phylum Chordata; class Aves; order Procellariiformes; family Diomedeidae; genus Phoebastria; species Phoebastria nigripes. The sequence goes on along the minus strand of JAYKAV010003374.1, from coordinate 166,092 downwards.
GGGATTCTGCAAATGACCTAACCATTGGCTGCAAGCATGAAAATGGAGAAGTAGTCCCAGAACCCTTTTTATCACATAAGAAACCTGGAAAGATACAACTAGCATGGAAAATGTGAATAGTTATGAATATTTTTTACATGTGGTGCCCCATCATCATCCCCATCCCCACCCTGACTGCCAAGGGTGGCTCTTGGGTTTGGCGAAACCAATGATCTTCGTCCCTCAGTGTTGATGGAAACTGTTGCCTAATACAAMAAAGAGGTAAAGTTGACTTGAGGTAGATCTCGAGGTTAATAAAGTCCTTTACCTGCCGTTGTACACCCCATTGCAGACTCTCCCTAGTTTATCTCAATCATCATGTTTTTCTTCTTTAGCTTGTAGCTCCCCACCAAGATTTAAGTCCTTATAGTTTCAAAGGAAGGTGTGAAAATGTGACAGAGGCAACCAAAAACCAAAAGGCAGATAAAAGAAGTGATAATTTGTATGTATGCTGTAAATCTTGGGAATATTAAGGAATCTCACTATTATTAAAACTGCATAAAATGAAATTCTGATGGGTTTAGAAACCTCAGTCATCAATATTGGAATGCCTGGAGTTGGCAATACTGTGTGCTTTCTTACAGAGATTCACCAAGCACTGCACACCACAAGGCTTCCTGTATCCTGGAGGTTTAAAATATGCAAGAGCGTCCTGTTCCTATTAGATGCCCAATATTCATATCTGAAATCACGTTTTGGCCACAAAAGAGAAATTAATAACCCATCACTCACCATTTTCTATGGTAATTAAGGAGTTGCACTAAACTGAGCATTGCAAATTTTCCATGTGCCAATTTGCTGCCACTTTTTAGTACACTAGCTGAGGAGTCCAGAAATCAAAGAGATGCAGCAACTTCAAACATGAATACCTAGAGCTGTGCTGTTCTGAATGAAAATGGACACAGAAATGAACGTTAACATTTTTCTCTATAGACTGTTTCACACGGGCATGTTTGATGCTTTCCTCTACCGAAGCTGAAGCTGGAATTAGGTAATGAATAAACATGTCTCACTGAAACAACTTTGACATTTCGACTAAGTTTACACATTAATTAAGATAAGATTGTCCTAGCCCCCCAAAAAAGGAGCAGAAATTTGAGAGAACCTGGTGGCTGAAGTATAGTATAAAAAAGCTGTATGAACACTTTGTTAAATGCACAGATTTAACCCTGCTGTTTTGCTCCTAATCATTATTAATTGCCTCCAGTGGTGGACATTAATTTCCCTATTGCAGCAACATGCATCTTGAGTTTGGGCATATCCTAATATATCAAGTGGGACAGGTGATATAATTCAGCTGGTCACAGCTGGAAAGAAGACAGCCACCCACATGCAAGCAGTCTGTCAGCCTTAGTTACGCTGCAGACACCACCACAGCCTCCATAACAACATTGTACATTTATCTCTGGGGATAACTTTACAAGAAGTATAGCCGATCAGTTCATCCTATTTAATCTGCTGTTGTCTTAGCAGGAATAAGAATGCTTTAGCCTGAGCTTTAGCTCCGAATTTTGTGGGGGGAAGAACTTGCACACATGGCCGGACTGTTCCGCAGAAGAACCTGACCCTCTCCTGGTTGTTAGAAAGGGGAGGGAGTGGGGATGGTGTCCCAAAACAGGGCATGCCCCAGTAGCCAAAAGTCCAGTGCCGCTATCTGGACCATGAGAGATTTGCATTCACATCCTGAAGTAGCCGATTCAGACTCGAACCCGCTTCCCAAGTATTTTATTTGTAGGTTGATGTAATGACCACTGAGCTGGAGAAGCTCTCCCAGTAAATTAACGATTTCTTCCATGTGGACAAGGGCAGGAGAAGCGGACACGGCTCCACCTTGGAAGAGGCTGTTGGGGAGAGCCTCCATTTGCCTGCAAAAGATGCAGCTGCAAATGCCTGCTCAGCCCGCAGACCTGCTGGGAGGAGGACGTGCCTTGCTTTCTGCTTTGGGGCAGAAGTTTCCACTCTGAACTTGGGAGGCACATACGTTTCCACAAGAAGTTTCTGGGTTTGATGATGGCACATATCCAGGTTGAAGAATGTTTCCTTGAAAAAAAGCCTTGCCCAAGTGTCCTGATTATATAGTTAATTAAACATGCAAATTACTGCTAGCTCAGAGTTCCTTTCCTGGCATACACCATAACCCCACCTCAGCAGCCGTTACGTTATATGCACTGAATTAAGCTAGAAGATAAAGGAAGTTTGAGGAAATAAAAAACTGCATAAAAGGATTTTGGGATTTGGCCCAGAGGAAAGATGAGGGTTTAAACTAAGCAGGACCAGGTTCCACAGTTGCCTTTCTTAACTGTAATTAACTGTAATTTTTCGGCGTTGCAATTACCTTTATTTGTAGCAACCAGCAAAGGATTAGCCATGGAGCTGTTTTGCACTTCGTTTAATAAGTATGCACAAGTTTGGCTGCCTGGCCTAACCATTGTCCAAATGTGCAAAAATCATTTGTCCAGAGAAAAGGAGGAAATTTAGGATGATGACAATTTCTGGAACAAGAGCTTCCATTTCAAAATTTTCAGTTAATTCTGAAAACACTTTTCCAAAAGGAAATTGCTTTTTAATATAAAATGACGAATGTATTTTTGGAACCTGAGTCTCACGGTCCATTTGATGAGGCTTTATTCACAGTTCTTATTCACACCAGCTTGGTGATTCTTGGTAACTACTTTGCTCTTGAGTTCACCACTATAAAAGTGAAGTGCAAGAGTTTAAAAAAGCAACTCAGTTATTTAACAGAACAAGTCCTGTTGTAATAGCCTGACATGAACTTGATGGGTCTTCTTTCTGGTTCTTAGTTCTTGTGCCTTTCAAATTATCCTAATCGTATAGGTGTTATCCTGCAAATTCTTGCTGCATTTTGCAGATATGCCTTATCATTCAAGGATGGCACCATAGAAGTGTAGTTGTTTAATGAATCAGAACATTGAGGTGAAACCAGTCCTTAGCATCTTAGCATGTAATAACATTTTACACTGAGCCTAAAAGCATTATATAGTGTGTTTTTAAATGCTCAATGATTAAGCTTGATGCATTTAACCTAGCTGAAAATCATAAGTACTAGAGATAAAGGAAAAATATGTTTACGTGGCTTTGAAAGGGTTTAATTCTTCACCATGTCTGTGAATTATTCCATACCAGGTCTCCCAAACGATATCTTGATAATTAGATCTCCATTTCTTTAAAGGTGACATTCTGCCCTGACAGCATCTAAATTACGTTGTTTTCTTTTTCTGTTGGGACAACACATTGTCAAAGTAAATCACAGTACGGTACACTCTGCCTCCCGACTTTGATCCCCCTCTTTTCCCACAGAAGAGCCCGGGCTGTGGCTTGGCGGTGAGCCGGCGCTGATCAGCTATCGCAGGCATCCGGGGCTGTGTTTACCTCTTTCTCGTTCCCTAGCTTTGTTGGAAGGAGCCAGCATTCCTCCTGCAGTGGATGGCTCTGACTCCTCATCTGCTTGACCCCTCTCAGACTTCCTTGGAAAACTCTGTCTGCTTAGCTGTGGACAGCTTTATATTTCATCCGGACTGGCACCTGGTTTGGAGGTCTGGAACACAGTGTTTATGCTCATCTCGTCTTTATTTACCACTTCTAAGGCATGCAGTTTTACTACCCAGGAACCAAGTGAAGCTTTTAGTAGGGCAGAGATTTGCTACAAAATCCAACAAGGAAGGAAAACAACTCTGGATATGCTGCAGTTGCTGTCATGAACTTACACGAGATGTTTTTTGTTATCTAGGCAGCAGGAGTGTTTGGGTTAAGCTGCCAGTGCCACTCTGTCACAAATCTCTCTGCCAACCTGTGAATCAGACACRCGCGATCAAAACGGGTCAATTAAACTGCTGGGTTGCCTGTTTTGGATGGCTTGGCTGAACAGCTTTGTTTTAGCTAGAACTGTTATTTATGAGTTATCGCAGGAAGATTCCAGTGTTATGATCACTGTTATTAACACAAGTTTAAAGGAACAAAGGCTTTCTACTAAAAAGGAAACAGTAAGGAAAAAGCCTTGCACAGTGGTATGTGGGCTGAGTTCCTTACAGCAGTATACATTTCCCTCTTAATTATAATAGTTAAACTGGGGAACTAGACATTGATGCAATATGTTGTTCCCATTCTGGAAATACATTCACTAGGAGTTAATAAATAATCTATGAATTCTAATCTTTTAAAGTCATTTCAGAGGGATGAAGTCATCTGCTATAATTGTAAATGCAGTACCTCTGCCTTCACTGCACTCAAACGTAAAGGTAAGAAACTGATTAGAGGTGCGGGGTTGCTAGAGATAGATGCCCCAATTTGAATGCCACACCATTTGTTTTTAGCAAATTGAGTCGCTAGAAAAATATTTCCTTCTATTGTAAGGCTTTAGCCCTGGATTTCCACCTGTTTATCCCAGGTTTAGCTGGGCAAAGGGATTCATTTTCTTCTTACTAAATCTGCAGGGATTGTCTCAATCAATACAGGCTGCCTAGATAGACCAGATTTCCCAACTACACAGCACTAGTTACCTGGTGCCAGACCTACAAGAGCATCACACTCTCATTTTGACATCTGAGGCAAATCTAGCTGCAGGAGCGCATTTGAAGCTGCTTTTGATAAACATAGGGGTGTTGTTCTCCTTTGCTTTGCTTTTAACAGGAGCTGAGCTGACTTGCCTGGAAAATCAAGCTTTCTGTGTCCAATTTCAATCCAACTTCAGATCCTAAACTGAAAGTACATGGCAGGCTGTAAATCTCCCCAAGTAGTGGGGTGACTAGTCATTGCTGAATTTGGTTTCCCACCTCCGGACTGCTACCAGACTCAGGGTGGATCATTTAAAACTGGCTTGCGGGTGACTATGTTGTCCAGCAGTTGCAATCAGGACTGCAGCATAGACACTCTCATCTCTGATACCGATGTTTCCATAACCAGGTTTGATTCTCTTGTTGACAGTCAAATTAGCTGACATGATGCTGTCCGTCAGTGCAGGCAAGGATAAGCCATGTCAAGCTTCAGATTCACTCAGCTCCCATCAGTTGTTTACTCGTGACAAAATGTCACGGTTTGGAGCGTGACTCCCCCTCATCTGTAGCGAGTAGTGAGTTTTAATTGAAATTGCATCATCAAAGGGCTGCAGTCAAGGACTGCTCTGTTTCTTGGTGATCACAAGCCCAAAGGGAATGATTTTAATGAAGCAGAGAGCCCAGGAACTCGCCAGCTAAAGCCCCACCTAAAGGAAAACTCAAGCACACTTGAAGAAATGCTCAGAACAAAGATCAAACTTCCCTCGCCGCCTCCTGGAGCATAGCAAAAATGTTACTCACTGGACATCCAGCCCCGGCTAAACCTAGTGCTGCAGAAATGAAAGACAGGCTGCACCACTTTCCTGAAAGACAGGCTGCACCACTTTCCTAGGTCATTCAATACCCCAGCATTTTACGTGAATATCAATGGCAGCATTGTCCAGTGTATACATTATATAGAGACAGTCAAAAATGGTATATCAATGATAGCATCCTTAATAGCCATAAAAATAAAGTGAGGAAGACAGAGGGTGATAAATAAAGAACTGCCTGTATTGATCCATCTGCATCTGGTTTGTTAGATTTCTTATACAGTTCATGGGAACAAAAATCTGTCAGTTTGTCCTCCTTCAAAATGAACTGCTTTCCATTAACAGGCAGCAGATGATCTCATGGGTTTTAAAGAAACATGCAAGAGGGATCCGCAAAAAAGGATATGATGAAGATTATTAATATAGCAATAAATTTCATCAGCCTTGCCTCTTGAAACTAGGACAACTGCACTCAGCAACAATAATAATAATAATAGTCTGAAGCTCTTCTGCAGCTCTGTAACCTCGCTATGTCACTCACTGTTACAGTAGCTTTAAAAGTGGTGCTTAAGCCCATCTGCTAGGAAAATACCACTTGCAATGTTTTCAGCATGCATTAATCCTGGATCCCATGTGTGGCAGCTTCACAATGGTCCTGCTGCATCTGAGGACTGTCACGTTCATCTGGCAGAAGACAAAGAGAAGCTCTGGAGTCCCTCTGTGATCACCTCGTGGAGAGCCTGGACTGCAGCTATCCCAGCCAGCCTGCCATGGGCATAACTCGCCGTGTATCTCTTCACATCTGGTGAACAATCTACGGAAAACTGATACTTATATAGCAGCCTTGGGGCTGCACCGTAGCCGGCAGGATGGGAGAAAGGCCTGGGAGCGGAGGACACGTGAAGACTTTATGGTATTTATATGAATGCTGGCAGATTGTGCCAGAGCTACTGCTTCCCCCGGGCATCCTTTCACCCTGAGGCAGCACACTCCTTCACCAGCCCGACCATCCTCCGCCTCAGCTGCCAGTGGCTTCCATGTCTTCAGCGGATGCTCTCTTTAGGTATTGCTCAGCTGGGGTGTGCTGGCACATCCTATGAAACCAATACCTCTTCCTACATTCAAGGTTGCACGCAGACAGGGAGAATGAAAGCACAAATAAAACTACTTTTTGCCTTCTGATTTTTCACTGTGTCCCCTTTTCCAGAAAGAAAGCCTTCCTCTCTTTCTTTCAAGGATCAGATGTCTCAAAAATTCAGTGCCCCAAGAACTGGAGTAAATCTTTTGCACTTCGTTGTATGGCTGCATTGGAGAGGAAGAGGCCACGACCAGAGAAAAGGGACTGAGCTACTGTGGAGCTGTTGGTGGTGGTGGGACATCCCTCCATGACTCCAGGTGAGTGACTAAAGCTGAGGTTGAGCTTACAGCCTACAGTATATGCTGGTTTTGGCAGATTATTATTAGTATCAGAGTCTGTCTGAAGGCAAGTACATAGGGGATTTTGGAATATGTGTGTACATGTGTTTGGTGGGTTCCATGTGCTCACCAATATGTAAAATATTTTTCCCTTTGAGACCCCAGGTGCTCGAGGCTACATTCCCAGAGCATGTGGGAGGTCTTTCACAGGGCTGCTCTTTCCCTCCATGGAGAGGATGCCTGAGCATTGAGCACACACTGTTACCTTCCAGCTATGACACATGCTTACATATTTTGGAGGGGAATAGCAACATTTCTAACAAAGACATAGCACTAAGCAAACGGCTCAGAAATACTCCCTATTTTCAATTAATTCAAACCATTGAACATCTTCATTTCCACTGCGTTTTGAGCATGATGCAGTTCTGATGCATCACATTGCGTTAGGACTTCCACATCATCTTTGCCCATCTCAGTTTCTGGCTTCCTACAGTATGAATAAACTGACTTATTTTCTTATCAGATTCCCATTTCCCGCCCCTGAGTCACAAGAGGAATAAAGCCCTGTTATGGACAGCAAGATGCAAATAGCTTCTAGAAACCTGCTGCTGCCACAGTTCACCAGCTCCTTAAATTCCAGTTACTTCACTCTGTTTTCCCAAAGAAGCGTTATTGAAGCCACTACTGGTTTAAACTCTTTTCCAAATGTGTGAGATGAGCAGAGGAGGGAGCAGCAGCCAAAAATACCTGTATGCCACTAACAGACTTTTATTGACCATTTTTTACCTTGAAGCTGGTGGTGATGTGTGGAAGGATGACAGCCAGGGTGCAAATCATGCCATTTCATTTGGAAGGCATCGCTTCATATATACGATGCTCATGAGCTGAAACGCATCATCTTCTAAGCAAGGTCACATTCGGCATCCAAACTGCCTGTTGTCCCCGACCCGTGCTGACTCCTAAACCATGCCGTGGGGCTGACTGAGGGAAAGTTCATTGTCCCAGGTCAGGAACATGCTGACAACCTCATGGAGCAGACAGCTGCCTTCCAGCACCTGGGAATGGGTCGAGCTACTGCTATGGAGAGACACATTATCTGGTACAGCTCCCATTGCTCCATGCCTCCTCAGCTCCCCCGAATATTTTAGATGCTACTGTACAGTGTATTTTAATATAGCTCCCAGCACAGCTTCAAGGAGGGAGGCAGAGGAGCGTCGAGCAATATTGTTATAAACAAGCCTTTAACTCAATATCGCTGTTCGACAGATTTGAGTTCTTGATCCTGCTTGTTTACACGTAAGGAGACACACACACACGTGTACGTACACACACTTAAATAACCTCTGTAGTTTAAAGCTCTGCTACTCTCTTTGTCCTTGTATCCTTTCCTCTAATGTTTATGAACCATTTTCAAAGGAAGGCATGCGCTGGTATCTGATGATCTGTGTCTTTTCAAGTCTGCATGCAGACATGCAATCTCACTGTCTGGGTAATGCTTCCAACGGACAGCCTTCCAACAGACTCACTTTCCTCTTCCCTCCTTTGCCCTCTTCCCAYGGATAAAAATGACTGATGAAGCCCATTACTTATCTATCAGAGAATAGATCTACTTTGACACAGATTCCTTATAAAACTCTCTCTTAGCAAAATTTGTTCTGGACATTGAGGACACATTGGGCTAAAACATTGCTTTTTTGGGGGGGTTAATTTAGCATTTAAATTCTTTTTCTCTATTGACTTCTTCTGTGGAAAATTGGTCCCCTATGTACAGCAGAATTTAGCTGATCCATACTTTTGTGATAAAGGAAAAAGGCAGTGTTACAGTAAAAAAATTCTCCCCGTAATGCTGACAGCATCATGGCTTGTAGACATGATTAAGATACATACAGCAAAATCCTGACACCCAAACCGGGAAAAGATGGTGCCGCGAAAAGGGATTTAGTTACTTTTTGTTAGTTCTAGAGCATTGCCAGTGATTAGGAGAGACAAGCAACTGTGCTTTGTAGCTTTGGCCACATTTCAAAGCACTGTGCCCTACTACACTAAGTACAGAACAGTTCAAGCCTGAAAAAATGCAAATCAACTGCAAGAGGCTCGATTCATTTCTGTGTTCAGGGCCATGCTTCTGCCCTGCCCCAGCGCAGCTTTGAATCTGTTTGCACACTGTATTTTCCAGCTGCATCAAACCCTTGCAAGTGCATCCAAACTCAGAGAAACTCAGATTTGCTGGTTGGTTCACGACGCATGTTTGATGAATGGAAAGATGCTCCCACATGAAATTCCAGGACTCCAAACCCAGGCCAACATTTCTAACACAAGGAATTTCCAAACCCTGCAGACCACAACATCTGGAGTTACAGCAGTCGTTGCAGGGCCTGGTTATCAGACAGACAGTCTGTCTGATATCACACAGCCCGGTACGTGAATAACTCCCATCTGCTTTGTCGACCACATCAGAACACAGAGCAAAACAGCTCTGAGGGGGCAGTGGGGGGCTGTACCCCAACATTCCCCCCCTCACCCTTCCCAAACATCTCCAAAGCACTCCCGCTGCTCTTGGTGCATCGGTGTCTGCGCAGGGAGAGCCCGGCTGGGTGATGGGTGCCCACGTGCTGCTTCCAGTAGGGATGTGTGCCTGCAGCTCTGCTGGGTGCCTGGCTCTTCCAGAGCCTTGCAGGGACATTTATTTTACATTCCTTTTTCCTACAGACTGACGTGCCTTCTCCCCAGGGGCTGCGAGGAGTAACAAGGAAGAGAATGGCAGCGGCTCTTTGGTATACATGCTTGCAGGGGATGTATAGGTTACTACAGTTTCCAATTTGGCATAGCTCCCAGAAATAGCTCTTGCAGAAATATATATTCCTGAAATGACCTAAAAATAACCCAGTGGCAACCTGAAGTGTATATAAAGTTGGAAGATAAAGATACAGAAGGTATAAAACACGCTGCTCTGCCTGCATCTTGGAGCACCCAGGGAGCACCTTCATGGTGGTGTTATTCCAGCCCCAAGCTTCATGTCATGCCTCACCCACCCACCACGACACTCTGCTCCAGGCTTGAAGGACTTGGCTTGAAAGCAGCAGGAAGATTGCTATTGCCTGGGCTGGATCGAGAGGCACCCATGCCTTTGGAGAACATTTTACTTGGGYGTATGAAACGAGCTCCTCATGAGATATAAGGTCTCCTGGGAACAGGGASGTTGAACAGCGGGGGGTAGCGTGGTTTGCCCCAAGCCGGCAGGACCTCTTCCAGTGCCTCAAGCAGAGGTCGAGCGTGTTGGCAGCACTGTGTGGAGCAGAAACCAGGGCTCCCCGCTCCCCGTCCAAGGACCACTGCTCTTCACAAATGTTATAAAGCACTCAAAGCTAAAAAAAACCCCCGTCTCCTCTCGTCTGTCATTAGTTTTAATATTACCTGCTATACAGAAATAGAGTTAAATTATCTTCAGCAGGTTTATCTCCATTTTTAACAGCAGTGTCTGAGAGTCAGCAGAGTCCTTCACAAATCCCATATCCAAAATGAATATATGAATATATTGAGAAATTAACATGAAATGGACAATATGGCAAACTTATTTCACATCTCCAGACAAAGACAAATGAAAATCAAGAATCTCTGCAGCATCCTGAAAAAAAAAGCATCTTATTGAATAAATTACACTTGAAAAGGCAGCAGTGTTTTTTTAATGGTCAAAGATTGATTCTCAGGACCAGAAGCCTGAACCAGCAAACAAAGTACCTGCTTCTGTCTGCCCCATCCTACGAGCTCTTCACAGCAGAACTGAGTAAATAATTCGCAGTAGATAATTTACCCGCAAAAAAGCTTTCTTTTTTCACTTCCTGAATGTCAGTACCTTGATTGTGGCTTCCTCTAATTGATTTGTAATTCAAATTTACTTGCCCAGTTTATTATCTTTCTTCTTTCCTAACAGGTCAGATAGATAGACAGACTGTGAAGGGTCTGCTACAAGTATTTCTACCTCCCTGTTCAAAAGAGGCCTGAGTCGATCATGAATGATATCACACAGGATTGGTTTTTTCCTCCATCTGCAGGAATGCAAATTTTGTGATCAGGGAAAGAGCTTTGGGTTGATAGTATAAATTTTATCCTGCTGGAGGGGTTTTCCTCAAAGCTTCAGCCCTGGAAAAGTGGTTGTACCGCGAGCTCTGCTGTCTGTGTGCAGAGCTGAAATTAAATCTTCTTTTTATTACATTCACTTGAAATAATGGCACCTGCATCCCCAGGCCGGGTTGCCAATGGCACAGTCAAAACCTCATTCAGTTGCCTGTGTACCCAGGCTCTAGAAAAATTTCCCGAGGAACTGGGACCCCTGCTGTGTTAAGCAGCATCCCTTTTAAATGTACTAATTGCAGAGCACAGAATGAAGAGAAATGGTCACAGCAGTGGTGGATGAAGAATTTTTGTCCCTCATTAGGCAAGTTTAAGCTCGAGGCTCTGGTAGAGCTTTGTCATCTCAGCCCAGCACTTCTGCTATATGGCAGTATTCGAGCGTGCAAACTTCAAATGGGCTTTCCACAGGCGTTCATGCAAGCCAGGCTCCATCGCTCTAATGTCTGCAGAAGGCAAACAGAAAAGAGCTGGGAAGTCTGGGCAAAGCGAATCCATTTTCAAACTGCAGCAACACTAGTCCACTTAATGTAGTCCCTGTCTTGGCCCCTGGATGTGAGAGAGAATTAAAAAACACAAACCCAGAAACAAGTCAGCATCAGCTAGCCAGGTCTTGGGTAGGACACTAGCTCTTAATGGGTGTTTGCTACTATTCACACTGCTGCTTACCCTTCTTCCTTCAAGTTACATAGTCAGATATAATCACTGAATATGTTCATGCAAATTTGAGCAGAAGATGGGTTTTAGAGTTAAAGAGAGGCTTTAACTAGAGAGCTACGTAACCTTTTTGAGAAATGACTGCCTCAGCATTTCTGTAACTGTTTTACTGTAAAACCCAGTAAAAATTAAGCAAAACTTAGGAAGCTTGGTTATCATTTTCATTCATTTTCCCCCCTTCGTTCACTTGTTTGCTTGTGCGGGTGTATGAGGGGTGAGGTATATGTGTACGGTTTGGTTTTGTGTTTGAAATCCCAGTGGTTTCACAGCCATTTTCCCGTGCTTGTGGGCCCTGCCCCATGGGTTGATGAAAACCCTTCTGGAGGGCCGAAGGCATCCAGGTGTGGATAGGCAGAGGTAAAAGCCGCACATGGCCAAAGAATCAGCTCCAGTTTTGCCCAAAATTCCAAATGAAGGGCTCATTTCTGTCGGGCTGACAACGGTGCTCCCAGCTCGAGCAGCAATTGCCTCTGAAACCCGTAGGAATATTTTCCTCTCATTTTGGTCTTCGTTTTCATGGGCCCTTGCACTTCTCAGCCTTGATCTTAGGTGAGAAGAAAGCACCAAAGTAATGCAAGAGGGCTGCGCAGAGAAAAGCAGGGCAGAGTCCCTGCAGAAACCCCACCTCACGACACCCCAAACCTGCCCGATGCAATGGTATTGCCGAGCGAGCATCCCCCCCCGCCACCGTCCTGCCAGCCTCTGGGACAGCACAGCCTCAATTGCATTGCATCAAGGGCAAGGACATGAAAAATTCACATGCCCACACACCAGACCCAGCAGGCCACGGGGTCCCAGCCATGCTCCCTGAGACCTCAGCAGCGAGAGTCTTCCATGAGCCATTTCTTCCCACCGTAAAGTGGGGCCGGCTGCCTTCGGCCAGCTGACTGGCAGCCGAGAGGCTCTTAATGAGCATCTCTCTCCCTTGGCAGTGCTGGCTGAAGGAGACCTCAGCTGGGAGGGAGAGCTGCAGTATTGGGCTGAATTACCCTGAATTACTCTTTGCGCGTCTAAAAAGATAGCTGCTATTTAGAAAAGCTCATAAACCAATAGTGCATCCAGCATATAAAAGGCAGAGGAAAAAAAAAAAGCACAGCATGAAGCTATATTTTAAAATAAATTTCATTTATCCCAATTGCCCCTTTTCTGAACCACTAATAGAACAAACCTTCATGGTAAAAACTGAGGAGGGACGGGAAGAAACCAAGGCCCTGTGGATAATTCAGGAGTCATATGCTGTGCATGAGAAACGGTACTGAAAAATGCATGAGAGTCGTTTTGTTAAAAAAATGGACTGTGGAAATGCTGGCTTCCTTGGAAGAATCAAGAGTAATAAATAGAAGGAAGCAAAAAGCCTGAAACAGAGAGCAGAAAGCTCTCGAAAACCCGACTGGGTTGGAAATGAGGAGACACTGGAAGTTTTCAGAGAGGAGCGGGCGAGCTATGAGGACATACTTGAAGAGGACCCCACATTTTGCACATGGCTGAGGTCAGAGCACAGAAGGAAGCTGTAGCCATCGATGCAAGTGAGGTTTTTTGCTCTGGGGGAGAAAGAAAAAAAAGTCAGGTCTAGAAAAGCCATAGCAGGAAGGAGTGCCATGGCCAGCTCCTCTTCCTCGCGATGCCCAGCCCTGAGCTGCCGCAAAGGGGAAAGACGGCTGGAAGTCAGCACGGCAGCCGCCGGGAGTGAAGACGTACCATCAAAGCACAACCTGCCTGAGACGAGTGTGACATCGGTTTGTGTGACTGTCATACTYGGACTGGTGTCCAGGAGCTGGAGATTATTGTAACAATGACATGGCAGCGGATTGAATTTCCTCAATGGCAAAGGCGAGCAGGAGAGAGTGGGGATGAGTGTGCTCGGTGTCAGCTCAAGTGAGCAGCGCTGCTCCCCAGTATAATAAATGCCAGCCTTTGCCCCACTCCATCTTTTATTTTTTAACCAGAAAAAATACATCGCTCGCAACACACAGGGTGACCAAATAGATGCAGGGGCTGCACCTGAAACCCAAAGAACACAGGGATTCAGCCAGGAAAAAAAAGATTTAGTTTGCAGCTATGTCTATAAAGTGAGATTGAGGATGTCATTAGGCACCGGGCACTGCCTGTCTGGTGAAGTGTTTCCTGAGCCTGTAGGTAGGCTCCGAGGAAAGTGAACTGGGTAATTGCCTTTCCTGGGGCATCAAACACAGGGATGGGGCTGGGGGCAGAGACAGTAACGAAAATTTAGTGCCGCACTGCCTGCCCGGTTATTTAGCAGGTGTGTGGTTAGTGTGTGTGAGTGTCTCTCTGTGCACACCTTTAATTAGCCTAGAAATCAAATGACTGCATCAGAGTCTCTCTCTCTTGATTTTTAAAGGACCACTCTGTTGTGCATTTTACTGGCAGATTTATAAAGGAGCTGGGAAACAGTGGGAGTGTGCCCAGCACTGATGTCCTCTCCCAGGCTTGGGAGGCAAAACATCCCCAAGCCTGGGAGGGAGGCAGGAGCCCGGGGGAGCCCCCGGCGTGTCTCTGTGCCCTTCTCCTGGCAGCCACCAGCACAAGAAATGCAATTAGGGCCTTGGTCAGCCCAGCTGATGCCCAGCTCTCAGACCCTGATGGAAATCCTCGAGGTGGGGGGCGAGGGTCTCAGCTGGGTAGAAATGGTGCATTAAAACCACCCTGGCTCATGCAGGCTGCAGAGTCGCACTGACCACTCCAGGACTAAGCTGGGGAGCAGCAGGGACTTTGCAGCAAAATAAATGTAGCACCCTTTGTCATGTCCACATGGCAAAGCAAGATGCTAATTCAAATCCATGAGATGGGCATTTTCTTGTGGCAAGGGCCAGAGTGCCTGGCTAGGGAAAACAGGAAGAAATACAGTCAGAATTTCGCGGTCCTGGCCAAATGCAGTCACCTGCACCCATCACTTTCTCTTCCTGAAGGATCCTCTGTGCGCTGGCGGTCTCAATGGTGTTACCACGTTTCTAAAATGTTTTCGGTATAATCGGACCTGGTCAGTGAATGATGAAGCCAAAGCACAAGCTGACAAGCACAGGACTGACCCTTACGTGTTGGTCATATCTTCCTTCCCCACAGACATGTGACTAGGAAGAAGGAAAAGTCTCTATAAAGCCCCCAAAACTGGCTAAAATTAGAATGGACTGAAAAAGGAAATATTTTGGGGAAAATAACAGTGTTAATTTTTTATTTCACTGGAATTCAGGAGGAGAACCAATCTCTTCCCCTTGTATTTCTTTGAATTATGGAAAGGAAATTCCACACAAAATGATTTTGTTTTCTTCAAAGCTGTTGGTAACTTGTGTGTTGATGACTTACGTGTTTCATGTTACAATGTCAGAAGGAAAGGTTGGGTCTTTAAAATACTAAAATGGTTGGGGCTTTTTTGCATAAAAATGAATGAATTTTTTGTTCCTTTCATTTTGACATGCTCTGTGGAGAGTGTATGCTTAGCAAGCCCAAAAACTTTCGGGACAACCTGTCACAGCCTCTAGGAATAGACTGAATAAGTGTTAACGAAAGCATGAAATATGAAACAGAACAACACAAGACAGAATGAAGTGAAACTCTGCTCTGATTTCAAATCATGCATAAACAGATTTCCTTGCAATAAGCACAGCACCTGATTTTTTTTTCTGTTTCCCTTGTGTTTCGCTTGTTTTATCTTTTTCAGGGGGAAAAAAAAAGTGGCATCTCAAAATATTCTACCTGCTCCAAATGAAAACATTTCTGTTATTCTAAGCCAGACCCCATCAAAAATGATCAGAGAAAACTGTTTAGAAAATTGGTACCCATTTGATGTGTACTTTCCACTGCTCTTTCTACCAAAAACATTGTCCAGTCAGGAAGTATTAATAACCCTCCATGGCCAGGTTTAAAGATGAAGGAACTAAAAGCCAGTGGTTGAGTTCAGGAGCAGTTTCCAATAAATATTACCCATCCCTTAAAGAAAAACTCAGTAAAGTGCAAAATCTTATAGTGCATTTTTTAAAAGGAGATATCCCTTAGCAGCAGTATTGATGCCTTTCATGGACATTTGCAAATTGTACATCTTTTCCAAATTTCCTACCACAAGGATATTTTTGAGAAACAAAAGAGCCTTGGTGAGCAGCTTGTAAGTGAGGTTCTTGCAGCTGCTGCTTTACAGGTTTCAGTAAATCTCACACCTCAGAATATATTTCAGTCCCTGTTAGATCCTGCCTGCTAGCAGTTGTGTTGCACTGATGTCTCGCTGGAGAGATGTTGGCAGAAAGCATACRATACTGTTTTTGTAGCAAGTGCAGTTACTTCTGTAGCCCGTGCATTACTTTCAGGTTCTAAGTCAGCCTTACTCAAGAGACCAGTGCAGCTGTCTCCTGGGGGCTTTCCTTCCATTCCCCCGAAACAGTTGGTGTTGCCAATGGCCAGGACTGGAGACAGGGCTGAGTGGACCCTTGGCCAGCTCCAAGGTGGCAATTCATGGTTTTCTTTATTTTTAGAGTGCACATTAATATCACCCCAACGCAGATACCCAGTGCTTTTCACCCTGCTTTACAAGGCTTTGCAGTCCTTTGCTGGTGAACCAGCTGTCAGTGCACACAGGGTATGGCTGAGATTTGGAAATTCAGTTCATGCTTGTGTGAATTCAAGCAGCTTCCAGTGCTATGGAAAGCAGCAACACCTTCCGCCCTCCTTCCTGCCTCCCCCGTAAAAACACGCCAAAAATCCCATCGCTTTTGGTGATAGACCTCACTGCAACATAGCTGTGCCTGAAGAAAAAAATATCACAGATGCACACTCTGCCTTGAAGCTTCAGCTGGGAGAAATGAGAGTCGCAAGCTCTGGAAATAAATCTGCCTCTCGCTCAGCACCAGATAACCGACAAGTGTTCGTCCATCTGCCGTAAGCAGTCAAACTGTGAGTTTGCTGATGTGATATTACGGTGGCATAATTGACTGAGGCTTTTTGGACTGTGCTGCATGCCCGTGTGCTGGCTCTCCCACAGCAGCGTTTGGGGGGCGAGGGCCGAGGGGCAGAGGCGCTCCTCGAAACCGGGCTGATAGAGCTGGGCAGCAGCAGCAGCGTGAACGGATGGCTGGAGTGGAGGCACTGCCTGACTGCGTTAGCGCTTTCTGCCAGCAGCAATGACGGAGAAAGCTCTCCGCAGCTGTCCCTCAAATCCCTGTGCCACATAGTCAAAACCCTTTCTGCTTCACAGCTCGTCTGTAGTCACTTGTATCAGTTACTGGTCCCGGCACCGAACTTCTGTCTTAGCATTTGGGTATCAATCCCTTTTGTCATCACGTTTCCTGTTGGTGTCCTTAAATGGACACGAGATGTGGGTGATGGTAACGCATTCCCTGCAGCATCTGCAGCAGCCGGGTGGTGTGACCCACACGCTAGCAGGGCCCACAGCTGTGGTGGCAAATGTCCCCTCCATTGGCTCAGTGGGTCATCATACCAACAGACAAAGTCCCCTCGCTTCCTGAGTCTTCCCGAAAACTTTGCTGCTGGCGGAGGGGCTGAGCAGGGGGAATGCTCTTGTGCCCCATGCTGGCATCACTCAGCATCACCACCACTGCGTTTACCAGACTGGGGCAGCCTGGATGAAGCCTGGCTGAGGGTCCCAGAGCCAGCTTGCTGGCTCAGGGGTGAAGTGGCATGATGCTCGGGAGGAGATGAAAATAATGCCGCATCCACCGCAAACAGAGACACCAAAGAAAGTGTAGGGAAGATTACACAGAAGTTGTAGCTCATTAAAGGAAAACATGCTGAGATATTTTTATGTTGCTGTTACTTATAAAAGAGCCAGTTAAAACAGCTTATTACGGTAATTACAGCAATGTAAAGAGAGACCTAGCAAAGATTATAGCACTTTAGTACACCATCATCATGGCTTAAGTGAAACATATTTAGGACTCAAACAAGGCATCTCCCACGTGCCTGGGCAGGGGTTAAAAGGAGCAGAAGATCCCTGCATGAGCTGCTCAGGTGGCTGCAACGTCCCCAGCTTGGCAGAAAAGTTGTCGGTGGCTGCTTATCGCGAGGTGGAGGATTGGTCAGAGGAGGCTGGGTTGTGGGGCTGGCACTGTGCGGTGGCCAGTGCTTGGTGGGCCATGGGGGACCCAGGGTGGCAGGCGAGAAGGGGCAGAGATGGGCTGTGGGGGACATAGGACCCAGGCAGGTGATGTGGTGGGCAGGCGGTTTAAAGATCTCTCCATCACCACCTCCATCACTCTGTCTGGTGTGGGGATCATGAATCAAGAAAGAGGCTGTGAAGACCCATCTCCGCCACGTGAGAGCGTCTCTGGTAAATCCAACACTTACACCTCCAGCTTCCAGCAACCGGGAGGAACTGGACCGTAGAATTTAATGGCCCTGGTGGGATTTGTCCTCCCTTAACTTATCCAGTCCCTTTCTGAAACAGAATTTATGTTTTCACCCCTGGAGGTGGTGTCATCTCAGACTGTGTACTCCTCTGCACCCAGATTTATGCCAGCTTCTAGTTAAAAACTCTCCTTTAACCCTTTACACTGTAAGTGCCAACTACTTGGTCCTATTTTGATTTTGGTAAAGCCTATCTTTCCCAGGTAGGCTCCCCCAAGAATTTGCCAAATTCTTAAAAAAAATCCAAACTCCTCCCCCCTATACGTCTCTCAGCTCCTCACATGTATCTGCATTTCTGCACAGCCCTGTGCAGGGAGCGTCTCACAGAACATCACCGTGAAGTCTGCAGCAATTTTATTTACGGGCACCCATCAATCTTCCCTAGCACTCTCAAATCAGTTATCTAGATGCTTCATGAGGTCTGCCACCTTCACCACCATCATGTGTACGGTGGTGAAGCCCTCACAGCTATCACAAACCTGGTTTGGCCACCCTGGGCTGAGGACACAGCTCATTTCTGGGGTATAAGAACTGACTGCAGTGTGTATAACTTGTATTCCACTTCCACAAGGTCATGGGGATTTTGTCAGTGATGCTTAGTGCAGTACTCTCAAACCCACTCCTCAGCTGAATTTTTACCTGAATATTTCTTCGCTAACAGCTGCTTTGCTTTTATTTGAATTATTTCTTCATTCACAGTTTGCTGAGGAGCCAGGGCTGGAGAAGCCTGCGGCCATCTCCTGTCCCACAGCTAAACTACTGCTGCAGCCAAATTCTCCTCASTTAGATTGGCTCCCACAGTCCCAGGGGCACCCAGTTCAGCATAAACTGTAAATGAGTTGCTGCATATCATGTTTTCTCACGAAGGAATAACATGTGGATTTGGATTCACACAATCTGATTCCAGTCTCCTAAAAGGAAGCACGGCATCAAACAAAGCATTACTCAGGTTGGGTTGTCAGCTTACAGCGATTTAAGGTATGTGAGAAGCCAGGCCAGCCAAGAGCACCCATTTCACCCCTTAACAAATATCCAGATGGTGCTTGCCATGCTGAGAGTGAAGCGTCATTTCTAACCTCAGAGACGTCACGTGGAGCTCTCCCCGAGTTGCACTGGTTGTAAAGTGGCACTGAGGAAGCTTGGAAAAGCATTTTCCTTTTTTAATTCAATTTAGGGAATTTAGAAAGGGCACTTGGTGACATTTTTAGGAGTGTTGACACTGGGGTGACAATGATTTTCCAAACAAATGCATGGAAGAGTGTGGTGATCTGTGTTCCCATGTTCAACAAGGGCATCAACCAGCTGCACAGAGCTGCTGTCTTCAGGACCTCGCTCTTATTAAAAATAGGGGACTGTGTAGTTTCCAAATATAAAACGAATGGCTAAACCACACTTTAACTTACTTAAGACTCTCTGCTGAGCACGTCCTTATTCCCATTTAGCAGAATCTACCGCACACCAGCCTGAAAAGCCACTGTGAACCTGCTCCAGACCAGCCCCTCATTGGCCTCTGGTGGCTTTCCTACCTGCAGTAACATGTACGGGTAATATCACTGCATAGAAAACATGGACATYTGTGAAATCTGGTGCAAAAGTAGATGAGTATAGCGTTCCCTCCAGGTGACCGAAATGACTGCTGCTGGGGAGTGTGTAGGAAACCCTTGCGGCAGCTGGGTCCCCGCGGGAATGCCAGCCCCCGGCAGCTAGCACCCGATGCGGACATGATTTACATCCGTGCTGCGTGTGCCTACGCTTTTGGATAGAGGTGCCCCTGCGCCGAGGCTGCTGACACTCGATCTGCATTATCGCAGATATGGGGCGATCAGCTGAGCGCCTTTATTGCGAACGAGCCTGACTTACACCAGCAGAACGGAGAGCCGAAGCCAGCTTAGGTTTCTACTTCTGCGGCCGCAAGCAGATGCAACGACCCTCCACAGCCAAGTCTGGTTCTGAAAGCCGCTCTGTTTTACAGAGGCAATTAAACCCCTCATGTGCAGCCTTGACATTAAAACATATTTACATTTAAAAACAATGTTTAGTAATAAAGTTGGGGGTTTTTTTACCAGTTTATTTGGATGCCAGAGTTGAGCAGAGACCTCAGGGCTGGCTGATTCATGCCTGTTTCATTTTTCCATTCAATCCATTTTCTCTGAAAAGGAGACATAAGCAGTGAAGCCAATATAGTTTTATTGGATCCAATGCACTGCCACTAAAACAAATATATGTATACTCAGGCCACTACACTTTTATTAAAACAAATAGAATTTAATTCAAACCAGCATTCAATAGTTACAGTTTGGGTTTTGGTGTTTGTTTTTTTTTTTTTAAAAGAGATGAAATTTAATCCTACCAATACTTTTGCTCAATCTGTTTCCACAATCAGATTCATTTGACCTAGACAATATATATTTATCATAGGTAACACATTTTTATTAAAAAGAAATTTACGGAAACCAGGTTTCTTTTGAGCGTGCAGACAGAAACCCTAACCCATTGTAAGATTAGACCAGGAGAACAAGTGGGAGAGTCTTGATTGKTTTTTTTTTTTGCTGGTAAAGGCACATCTACTTAGGATTTTTTTTAAATTACTACACTTGGCGTGATGGATGTCTTCACAGAAAAGAGGCTTTTAGAAGTCARCATCTTTCTAGAAAAAACATACTTTGTACAGACCAGCAGTGGAAACAAATATAGTGCTCAATACAAACAAAAGCAGTCATCAAAAGGATTACAATAAATTCAAGCAAGAGCAAGGGAACGAGGACTTGTACCTGAATCAAGGCAAAGCTGCAGGAGACAGTATTTAGAAGAATCAGCCTGTGGTACCAGAAATCTAAAAAAGAAACAGAAAAAAGCTCAATACAGAAATGAATCTGAGTCATCGTTTACAGTAGTGATATTCACTTAATCACATTTCCACACCTGTGTCTGTAGATGAGATTTTTACAGATGCCAAGGGGAAGTATATTTCCTCTTTTCACTAAGTGCTTCTGCAAATCAAGCCTAGATCTCTATGTGTGTCTAATAAGAAACACAGTTTTACAAAAACCTTATTTTGCACTTCCAAAACCTTTTCAGCTCTTTATTCATCGGCATCCACCCTTTGAGCTGGAGAGGTTGTTGTCTTCCCTAGTCTCTTCTCTCTCTTTCCGCTTCAGTTTCTCAGAGAACGATGCAGAACTTTAGGAAAAGGGTGTGTAAAACCATTCACCTTTTTTCTTGATGACATTTTGCAAAAGAGGGACTGGGCCTGCTGTGCAAGCCAAGCTGTTTTCTCCACCAGGACAAACACTCTGGGGAGGCTGTTGAGATCTGTCTGAGTGACAGTGGAGCACACATTTCAGTCCAAGTCAGGAGGACATGTGCACTTAACTCCCATGGGTTCATCTGAATTTCTTTCCTCTGTTGTTAGTAAAGTTTGGGAAGAAAAAAGAAAATTATTTCATAATCTTGTATGAAAATTAGCTGTAGCAGATAGTAATGGCTTCCTCTGAGCTCATAGTGGTAACAGAAATGAGGATGCCAGCGCTGCGACCATCAGAGTGGTGCCTTGGCTGCATTCAGACCTGCCACAGTTGGAAACAGGCACATCCATGACCACTGAAGCATGATTTTGGTTGCTGCTTGAGCCCCCCCCCAAAGGCTGACAGAAGATGTTGGGTTTATGAACGTCTCCGTGGGGTCGGCATCAGAAGCGCATAGGGAGATTTAGTGAGGTGGGCGTCCCCTGTTTTTTCCCCTACATCCTAAAAGGCACTGTGTCATGTTGACCTTCCCTCCTGAATCAAGGGCTCTTTCTGGAGTGTCAGTCAGGAAAGCATCATTAGATAACGGTGGTGGGGGAGCACTATCCCCTCCATATGGGCTGAACAGCTGTCTTTGCAGACTTCCCAGCCGGGGGAGCAAAGGATTAAGTTCAAGACCCATATCCAGACATCCTCCCCCACATTGCGCTGAGTGGCAGCGCGGTGCAGGTGACAAAATGCTTCCACTATTTCCAATCCACTTTGTCAGAGACCGGCTACTGCTCCTTTGCCTCATTCCCAGTGACGACATTTCCAGTCAACAGCTCAGCAGCTGTGTCTGCCCGTCAGGCTTCTCCTCCCTGCCAGCCTGGTGCAGAGAGAGGAAAAAAACCCGACCTTACTCCGAACAATTTTAATTAATACTGACATTTATCAAGCTGCAGAGGAAGCAACTGCTGCTCGTTGCTTGGGTTTACATGAAAATAGTAGAAATAAATGGAACTGTCATAAAGTTGTAGACCATCCCATCTTCATTACAGCTAACGCCTGAGAGAAATGAATTGTAAGCAGCAAGAGATACAGGAGCTCATGGAAAGGCTGAGGGACTGCCCAAGCGCTGAGGCTTTCTCTGAAAGACAGGTTATTTCCTAAATCACGCTGCCTTCCTCACTTGTGGATACATGGATCTACTTGGGATGCCCGGAGATAAGCTGTGCACAGTGACTCAGTAAATGTCATCTAGGTCCCCGCTGCATCACACACCGCTCCAGAGATGGCAGACCCTGTCCCTCACGTGGTTTGGGCACGCCGTGCTCGGGACATCCTCTGACGCTTTCAAAGCCCATGTCTGAGTCCTCCCAAGAGCTGCTCATCACCTGCCTCATGCCTGCCAAAGGACTGCAGCTCCGTGACCTGGAGGCACATATACCTTCAACAGGTCTGGTACAGGCTCGCCATGCTAGAAAGGCCAAATAACTGTACTATATTGCTGCAAAATGAAAAGAGTACATCCTTTTTCATGCAAAGCATGTATAAGGTCTCCGCATCCTTACAAGCCACCTTACCCATTTGCTGATCATTCACAGACCTTTTAAATGTTGTTGTAGAAGCTGTAGTATTATCACAGCTTTCTACCAGGGCAGCCTTTGGATGTTTCTACCTGCTTATTGACAGCTCTTCCTTGAACTCCTCTGTAGCATTTATTTCCTAGCAAAAATGTAAACCATGGAAGAGAATAATTTCTTATCCCCTGACTCCTGGAATTAGAAGAAAATTGCTCTTTCTTCACAGATGTGTTCCTGCACCCCAGGTGTCCTTTACTTCAGCAACAACAAAGAAATAAAGAAATAAATAGGAAGTCTTCGTGTGACAGGACAGTAGTGTATGTGATTTTCTTTGCAAGAGCTAATATCTGACCTGATATGCAATGCTAACTGGTCCACCATATGCTTATAATACATCCTATCAAAAGAAAATTTTACCCCTAAAAAACCCCCAATCCAGTATCCCATGAACCAGTTAAAAATGGGTGTTCTAAGCAAGGGATTTGTAGGGCAATAGAAGCTGATCTGTAATCCCTCTGGGAAGGGTAAGTCCTCCTGTGGCCCCAGACAAATGCTCTGATATAGACCTGCAGCTCTGGATTGACACCAAGCACTCTTCAGAATGTCATTTTTGCCTTTAATGCCTCAAAGTAGCCCTACGTTCCAGGGAACAAGCCACGTAATCATTCATCAGTGCTTTCCCAAGCTCTGAAATAGGGCCAAAAGCAAAGGAAAACCCAAATCCCCCAAACTCATATTCACTTTTCTACCCCACAGACATACTGTGTGAGTGGAGTGATGAATTTCTGTAAAGTGCTCAGAAATTACAGAATTGGATCCTGATGGCAAATAGCTATAGACCCTCAAAGTGATAGGCACCCCCTGCCCCACACCCCTTCCCCACACCCCTACACACAGAGTCATGTACAATGGGGATCTGGATTCAGCTGCAGCGCTCGACATGTCAGGATATCTTCTGTAACCCTTATTTTTAATGCAATTGTTTAGTACAGTACAATAAAGCAGTCATCCTATAGTGACTTTCAAATGGGCCCTCCAATCCTGAAAAAGCACTGTGAATGATAAATTATTCCTCCCAATATCGCTAAAGTAAAATCTACCTCTTTTTTCTCCTTTAGCTCTAGCCAGCAGCAACTGTTGGCTGCTGATAGCTACAGACAGCACATTTCCCTTTCAGGAAACAAATATTGTTTTATTTCGTAGAAAAAAATATCCCCTGTAATGTCAGCTATAAAATACAGTAACTGGTCTTCAGCAATACATTGAATTATACACACCTAACTGTATTGGAGACTATAAATTCATCAGATGGTGCAGGCCAGGGGGCTTGTGGAGTGGAAGGGATTTGTCTCTTGTCCCCCTCCAGGGAGAACTGTCACCCTAGCGCTGAGATATTGCTTGAGCGGTGGCTCTCCAGGGGCAGAAAAGGCAGAACTTGCTGAGTCTGTTTGCGATGTGCTTATCTATTATTGACATTCATATCCCGTAATAACTCAGGGAATAAAAATAGAAAATGTGCCCACTCAAAACATCTTTGGATCCTGAAATGACAAATTTCTACTGCAGGAAAGAGACTGATTGGGTTCCTGCCAGTCCAGTCCCCGTGGGTGAATACCTTGCCATCTTCTGTGGTAAGTTTTTAGAAATGCACATGATTGTGGGGATGTGTCAGAAAACAAAAGAAAATCATAAGCAGTGTTAATGTCACTGACATGGCATTAAAGCCTACTAGCAGCTGTTCAGCAGTTACATCATGCACGGTGATAAAGATGATCTTTTTTACATTTCCTAGTATTTACTATTTATTTTTCTCTATTTTTGGGAGCCTGGTTCTATTACCTTTCTACCCCTCACATTCTCCTCTGACCTTTTCTTCCAGCTTCTCTAAGTACCATAAGGTGCCCTCTTAACAGCTTTTGAGCAATATTTCATATCTAGCCGGCTTTGCGTTGATAGAACAACCTTAGAGTTAAATCTCTTTTTTAACTATGTTTTAACAGAGAAAATAAAAATTAGCATGGAATGTTACAAAATACATTTTTCAGGCTAAAGAAACCAGTTAAGTTGTTGGGGTTTTTTCCATACTGGTAAAGATCTTTTTCAATGCTCTGTTATTTCCGTTATGGCTTGCATTGTAATTCCTAATCCATGTCAATTTTGAGCAACTAATTGCCAGTTAAAACACAATATAATCTCTTTAAAATGAGAAGTATCCTTGCCTATGCTAATGAACAGCTTGGCTTTATATAACTAACTTTCTACAGTACTTTTTGCAGTGTCTATTGCTACTTTAAGTTCCTGTACTTCTCTCATTAAGTGAGTTTCATTTTGAATAGTTTTGTCAAGAACAACAAAAATTAACTGATAGGAAACCTCAATAAAATGACGAGAATATTTCTTCTGAAGTTGCCTTTTTGGGAGAGTTTTTGTTTAGCTGGCAAAATATGAATCACATCAGCACACGACTTGTGTAACAACGAGTTCTTTGGTCACTAATTTCTGTCAAGTCTACCTGACTAATTCAGTGATTTTAGGCCAATGTTGAGACTAAGGCCTTATTGCTTTTAATAAGCCATTTTTATTATAAACCTACGCATCATGTTTACTATTTTTATTCATAGAATTTTCATTAGAGATCTGTGCCCGAGATCTATGCATGTCATAGATCATGTATATGATGTCATTACACGACAATAGATACATTATACTTGTTATAAATCATGCAAATTTGGGGAAAAACGATGTAGTCATTGCTGTAGTTATGATGTAGTCATGACCTGATGTAGTCTACAGTATTAGTTCATGAAATGATAACGTTGGGTTTATAGCCCCTGCGTCTGTATAGGGGACTGGAGGTCTAAGCTAACGCAGGGAGAAAAGCACAGTATACCCCTAATTTCAGTCTATGCTTCTCCATCTTAGTGCAAACATTCAATCATAGAAGGAAGCACGATACCGATCCTTTCCCCACTGAGGTCAAGTACTGACTTTCAAGTGAGAGAACTGGATTTACTGATAGAAATGATAGACAATTAGTGCATGCTGTGTTTAATTGGAATGAACGAACTTGATTATTTGGTTTCCAATAAAGCAAAATAAATGGTACATAAATCCATTAATAATGAAGAATCTTTGTTTTTTTCTTTATTGTTATTTTTGATGCTCAGAAGTGGGTCACTCGGTATATGCATAAACAAAGAAGATAAATGGCTAGAAGAGGAATGAATTTTCCATAGCCTGATTAAAGGATATGTCTGGCTCCTCAGAGAATGTTATAGTGCTTAATGATTTTGTTGTTGCTGTTCTTAATGTGTCTAATGTTTGCTGTTTAAGAAAATCAAGAAAAATGTTAAAAGGTTGCTCCAGAAGGGAGCTGTCAGCCAGGAGGAGGAGACAGCCTTGTTTAGCCAATAAATTCTCCACTGGCAAACTGAAGAGGCAGAGAAGACCCCTCCCACCGCCAGCCCAGGGTAAAACCTCACTGGATCTAAAATTAGGGGCCAGTAAACTGTGTGATGTGACCCCCAAAACCCTGCTCCCCTGACTGCAGCCTGGAGCCCCACCTGGAGCGTGCATGGCTCAGCAGCATGCTCATAAGCTTTGGGTACGTGCCCCCTGGCAAGCCTTGTGTGTGCCCCAGGACCTGGGGTCGGGGAAGAAATCCCAGCAGCCTTAGCTTAGATGTACCCCTATAGACCCAAGATGCCCCATTTTTCAGCATCCTCTTCCCCAGAACTGAGCATCATTGCTGCTGAGAGCCGGAGCACCCCTACGCTGGACAGGACCAGACCTTACACACATGGTCTGACCTTGAGTGCCCTTGCATCCTGTGCCTAGGAAACCAGGTTCAGCCTCTTTGTTGTCTGCCTCCTCACAATTCATATAAGACAAGAAATGAGTCTCAGGCATGGTGTTGCTCCCACGTCCGAGCTGTGGAGCTGGCACTTCCCCAGGGTGGGCTGCAGTCCCGTGGCAATGCCCCTGTGCCTCCCCATCCCTGGAAACCCTAGGAAGAGACCAAGAATAGCCTGCTCTTAGCCCTACATGCCATTCGGTTGGTGCCCTGATACAAATTTAGATGTGGATGTCCCTGGATCCCATTGTTTAGATACAGGCTCTGCTGTCCCATCAGTTTACACTAATTCATGGTATCAGCATCCCCCAGTCACTGCACAAAGTTCACTTCTCTCCCCAGCTGCTTTATCAAAATTCAAGTGTTCCCAGGATTGCGTGTGCTCTTTTGGCAGCGGCTGTGAGACTAGACTTAAAATAATACTAATAGGTTGTGTTATTATTTTAGCATGCCGCTAGTACAGTTCTGCGCAGTGCAAACTGGGGGAGTGAATTGGCAGATGCCAAGAGATCGTAGCAACAAAAGTTGAGAAAAGATCCATTGACAAAGAAAAGACAGTTACCTAGCCTGAAGGGCTTTCTGCCTACCAAATTGCGAAAGTCTGCTACAGACAAATGGAGCCATGAGAACCCCTAAAAGAGAAGGCGCAAAAAAAATCCGTATAATATGATACGGATATTTGTATGTGTGCTCCTTTGTAGTGTGAAATGACAAGCACCTTAACCAGAGCAGCTGCTATTAGCGATCCCCGAAATGACAGTTAGGGGGATGATGACAGTAATAATATACCTTTGAAGGATAAAGCGTTTATTAAGGAAAAATTAACAAAATTAATTCCTAGTATTACTCAGTAATTTGTCTAGGGTCACACAAAAGTTGAATTTGACTCTGTTTAGAGTCAATACTTTTCAGGAGTCTGCATCTCCTTAAGAAAAGAAGCTCTAAGTATTTCTTGCGGATCTGTTTGTACTTTGCATAGCTACTGCCATAATATCAGCAAGCCGGGCTTTGTTAGCTAAGGATCCTTTTCACATTGCTCACCATTTTAGTTCCCATAACAACAGAATACATTTGTAATATGGAAACTCAGCTTCTCTCTAGTCTTTTGGGGTAAGATTGTTTCCTCCACTTAAAAAGAAGCTTGTAACACGCTAGAGGTTTGTAAAAACCTGAAAACTTGTGGAAAGACAGTAGATGATCTGATGAAAGGTGCTTAACTTCCATATTTAAGCAACATCTTCAGGTGAAGTGACAATTTCAAATGCCTGCAGCTTTTGGCTTTGGTATAGCCAGAAATTGCTATACCGTATCTGCATTTTCTAATTAAGATATGAAATGCATGTTTTTGACTGTGCCTTTTTAGATTCCAACAAATTCATTGTGTGTTTATGAAAACACACAGCTGTACCAAAGTTGGCTAGCCTAGCAAGGTTTATCTTCAGCCTATAGCTCTTTCCCTGAATTCAATACTGCAGGCACAATTTAATGCAAACCCAATTTATGACTTAATGCTCCAGGGACCATAGTGGGAGATTGTTACATTATTCTTTTCTAATCCTATTTGTGTTTTAATTTGCTAAGTCTGTAATGAGGTGCATGCCTTGAATAGATTCAAGATCTTTCACATTGCTTTTGACTTTGTTTAATATAATAGATTGTACAGTTTGCATTCAGAATTGAGGTGTTCCAGTCAGTACTATCTCTTCATTTTCAAAACCAGAGTGGATAAAATTATGTTCTGAAAGTAATTGTATCCATGTTTCCTTGTTTATCACTTAATGGTTTATTTCCTGTTATAATTTTCTGTTACAATATGTGAGGTCACAAAAATCAATTCTCAGTGGACTCTGACTTGACTGTTCRAAATTACTCCCCAAAACACTCTGAAAATATTATGGAGAAAATAAAGCATTGGGTAGTAAGTGGCTGGCTATACCGATTCTTTTGTATTATTGCTTCTTTGATTTTTTTGTGCTGATGAAACTCTAGTAGAAATATAGAAAAATGGAGTAAAAGGTCAGCTACAGGAGATACCCAAGTGATGATAATCAACATACCTCTATTTATGCCAATGATTTTAGCGATAAATCTACCCCAATATACCCAGAGCATTTTTGTTCTAAAATTTATTGTCTGTGATCCCAGTTGCCATTCATCTACATGGAGAATAGAAATCCCATTTCAGACAATTTCTTGATTTTAACTTTGTTTTCATTTTGTTTGGAAGAGAAAGAAAAAAACACCTCCACAGAATATTTAATTTTATTTTCATGACCATATTATAAAACATATCATACCACAAAAACATAACAATTCAGAAAGAAAAAGTATTTGAAAAGGAAAAATTCAATGCCTTGCCTCAAAATGTCCAGACAGGGAAGGAAGGACGGAACGAAGGAAGGACGGAAGGAARGAAGAAAAGAAGGGAGGGAGGGAGGAAAGAAAGGAGGGAGGGAGGGAGGGAGAGAGGGAGGGAGGGAAGAAGAGGGAGGGAGGGAATGAAGTTGGGAAGTGAGGGAGGGAGGAAGGAAAGCAATACTGTCACAGTGAGTTGGATTTTAACAGGACTCTTTTTTCAGACAGCATGCAGTACTAACAACATTTTTCTGATTGCTTCTCCTTGCTGTATCATAGAAATCTGTGGACTGAGTCCTCTTCTGCCTGTAAGAGCCATACCGGGAGGAAATCAGGTTTTTGGTTCCAAATGCATGGTCAGAGCCATTTGCTGTTTTCTGAGTCCTGGCACTGTAGGAATCTCTATTAGACTCACAAAATGTAGCTAGAGCAGCTACAGCATCACTGATCCAAAATGAGCTGTGGGTAGACACTCCACAGAGTACAGGAAACAGTGTTTGCACTGATGCTCACCTTTTGGTGTTTAGTACTGGTGTCAGTTCTCACCTGGATGAACCCAGCGAGGATGTGTCCCAGCTAAATGCCTTCATGCAATAGCAGTCAGCCATTCCTCTTGATTAGCTAGGTAATTCTGGGTACTTTCTCCTATGTTTTCCTTTCCTGGACATTGTTTTGCCCGGATCTATGCCCTTGGGGACAGGCAGAAGCCAAAAAAGTCCAGGATTTTATCAAAATCAAAAGTCGGGGATAATCTTTTCCCATGTTTTTCTCCCTAACGAACGCATCCATCCAAAACCTGGAGTCTATCGCAACAGCATAGCACAATCACGCCTTATGAGTCGCAAATGCAGGAGTCCAAATATGCCTTGAAATAGTGAAAGCTTTTGTAATTTAATTTCTTTTTCAAGTATGCTTTCTGTTCACTTTCCACATAGCCTTGAGGACTAATAAATCAGAATAATGGAAAGCTTACAGAAATCTTGCATCATATTGAGAGCTGCTCTTAATTTGTGRAACCTCCACTCATGCCAACAGATCCTTCAGTTCCTTATTTCATCAAAGCGAGCATAAAGCAACTCTGGCCTTCCTCAAATTTCAGGAGAAGGAGAATGAGGAGTTTGGATTCATATCTCTGGCTCTGAGCAGATGGCTGCTGGATCGACTGCTGCAATACCCTTATTTTCCAGTTTGAGTGCAGCTAAAATCTCTCATAAACTTCTTGATTTTGGTAAACCCAGACGGCAGGAAACTCCTAAGCGCCAGTGAGGCCCGACACTGTCTGACATTTTTAAGCTCTGAGAAAATATCTGTGGGTATAACAATACCATCCAAGGAAACTCCAACTCCATCCTTGGTTTAATACTGAACACAAAGCCTGAGACTAGTAAATACCTTACAGGTAAACAAAAGCAATCTTTATTTCAGATGGCTGAGAATGGAAGACGAGTCTTATCAGAATAGCCCTTGGTTAAGAGTAATTATTTTTGGATGTAGTGCTGTCTAATTTGTTACGATGCACCTGCTCCCACTCACTCCGGGCAGCGTCTGGTGACGATACTGATGGGAAGGACACAAGAGGAAGGTATATGGGGTTTACTTGGGGGATAAAGTAGCATATCCACAGACACAATGAATAGAAAACACCCAAGTCTAGATGGAGGTTTTTCAGATAGCCGTCTTCATAGACCACAAGTGGCCTTTGGAGTCCTTCCTGATCATCTGGAGAATAAAATAAATTCTTTGTTTAATTACTGGGGTTCCTGACACCAGGACTGGTGCAATCCCCCAATATTGCTTCAACGAATCTTACTGTGGCACAGAAAAAAAACCCAAGTATGCAGGCTGTGTGGTGGCTGCCTCCAGCAGACATGGCAAAATGGCTTTTGAAATTGGAGCTGGATGGCTTTCAGGAAGGGCTGCTGGCCATGAGGTGGAGGAGGAGCCCATCAGATCCATGGGAGAAACTTAAAAATGGCACTCCTGACTGACAGTCACTGCCTGCTCCTGCTATCCCCCACATAGTGACTGGGTTAACTGCACTGGAGGTCCAAATATTCCCCTCAGACAACTTTAAAGGGTTAAGAGGCATCCAGCGTCTAACCCTCAGCTGTGTATGCTGGAAGCAGCCGGACCCCCACCCCGCGTGGGTTCCCAGGGAGAGGGCACGAGGGCTTCTGAAGTGGACCTTTGGTGAAAACGAGATGCTTGACTCCAACAGCGCAATGCTGGAAACCTTTTCACAGCTTCTGCCTTGCCTAAATCCATCAGTGCCGCCTCTCTATTTCACTTTCACACAGAGTTATGCCTCTCTACTCTGCCCTGACCTAGCCAGATTGAGAAATTAGATAA
This sequence comes from Phoebastria nigripes, assembly GCA_035582835.1. Lineage (NCBI taxonomy): Eukaryota > Metazoa > Chordata > Aves > Procellariiformes > Diomedeidae > Phoebastria > Phoebastria nigripes. Next base: position 134,733 of record JAYKAV010003374.1, on the reverse strand, counting down.
AATTCCACATTAGTCCCCAGAGGGCAACCTTCAGACATGACTAACACACCACTGGGACCAGCCTGTGCTTAGCCGGCTACTTCACTGCTGTAGAAGGTGCGAGTTTGAATCTTCTCAGGCAGAGGAAAACTGAATGCGTATTTCCCACTCCCTGGGTAAGTGCTCTGCCACCTGGCTTTTATATAAAAGCAGGGCATGGTGCACTTCTCATATGTTTTCATTTACAAGAAAACAGCTGCAGCTACCCCTCTTTCTTCCAAAATTTCCTGTGGACCCCAGAATTGCCAGTGTGTTCATTTCCTCTGCAAATGCCTATTGGACTTAGATCGCCCAAGGGTTTTAGTGAGAGCAGAGCTCAGCTTCTGTGTCTCAGACAGTCCTGGGCCAAGTGCTGAGCTGCTCAGGATGGAAAACACAACCGAGGGACAAGGATGGAGGATACGTGCCTTCACAGTCAGGTGACAAGCAAGCAGGGATTTAGGCTTATGTGTTACACATTACTTGAAGATGGGCTTCATCTTACTTAACATCAGCCTTCTAATGGTTGGGCACCTCAATTACACTCGTCTTGACTTCTCCTTGAGTCAGCAGGGAGAGATGGGCACTTCCCAGAGTGGACTCACTTATCAAAGGAGACTCACCTTTGATGCCGGCACCTCAGGACATAGTTCCACTTTTCTCTGGAAGCAGCATGGGTTTAAAGCTCCTTGTCCTTCCCCATGCACACTTGCAGCTCACATTGGCTGCCCCAGCCACACAGGGCTTGCAGGCTGCCTTCTAAGCCGGGACAGTGAAATCCTGTTAAAGTCAAGTCAGAATTTCCCATACCGCTGCCCCTGTCACATCGAGGTTTAGTTTTGACTTCCTTTTGTTCAAGAGTGTCCAGATAGAGTAATTGGTTTTCTGTGATGGTAGGAAAAAAGAGTATAGGAGGATGAGGGAAGGATGTCTCTTACCTGCTAGTGTCTTAGGAGGCATTTATGAGAGGACACATCTTGTTTATTATGGGAGATGCATATTAAAGCATTAGAATAAATCTGTGACTTGACAGTTGTCAGTGTGTAGCAAAGAGCAACCTCACAGCGACAGCGCAGCCGGTAAAGCCTATGGGACCCTGTGTCTAAAGAATGGAGAGTGCTGGAGCTATGGGAGAATCCCCATCAGCTGGCAGCAAAATGCACTTGCAGAGAGCAGCAATGCACATTTGGCCAGGGAATATTTCCCATCATGGGCTAGGAGGGCTGCAGTACCTTTCCTCACCCCACTCACAAATTAGTCCTGCCCTTACGCTTGGGGTCGCACACCCCAAGAGGGCCAAGCACCTGCACAGCCCACCACCTCCCACTTTCACTCACACTTCACAGCAGTAACAGGCACCTCTCACCTGCAGGTCACAGCAGCCGAGGTTGCTTTAACAGTAGGCAACCAGGCTGCTGCAGACCATGGAGAGACAGGCAGAGAAGCACTTCCAACAGTGAAAAAAAAATTCAGTGCCCACAAGATAAAGCATGTTCAGTGGGTAATACAATGCCTGCATGCTAAAATTCCTGGAGGTAATTAGACTTCATTTTTGCATATGCTTATTGCTTAGTCTCAAGTATATTTTTCCTAAACGCGTTAAATATTTTGTTATAATTCCTTGAAGACAGAAAGCATCCATTCCTCCACAAATAAAATCAGATATTTGTGTTTGTTCCTCTATATAGATGCATGTAGTAAAGTGAGGGCGTACATCTATATCTCTCTATTGAATGTAATAAAGTGCTATAGAGGTATCTAACCTTATAGTGGTTATTAAAAAAAAAAAAAAGAAGAAGGACAGCTGTTAGGTGCTCTTTCCATAAAGCTTAGACAGTGGTAGCTGACCTTTATCATGGCACTAGCACGTATTAGCCAAAATAATACTTTAACAGTTTTTTAGTACCCGACTATATGTTCTGTTATAAGGAATAGCAAATGTTTAATCATAAATATTTTAATGGCTTCAGGGATTCATGGTATTCAATGACTGTGTTAAATGATAATAATCACATCTGGTTTATTACTATAGTAATTCAGCAGCTTCTCTTCAGTAGTTATTTTTTATTATATGTGCTGTGCTACTGTCATGGTCATTTATAGCAGTAATATTTTAAAGTGGCTCATTTGTTTGTTTAAGGACAGTTTCACAATATATTTCTGTATTAATATACATTTTGTACTATTATTTCCAAGCTGCCACTGGAAAATTGATCCTAGCCTGTTACGATGAGAGGGGCTGGGACTTGTGCAGAATGCCAATGCTGAGAGCGAGTGACAGAGCAGATGGGTAGTGTACTGGTCTCCACTGGGGCTGTAATTGCTGTTGAGTTTTATTCATAAATGAAGGGGTCCATTAAGAAATAGTTAACTAATAATAAACATGAGGGGAGGATTTGAATCAGGCAGAGCACAGRCAGAACTAGAAAAATACCATAGTTAAACAGTCAAAAAGCAACTGGATATGGCCATTTTACACATTATTACCCAATAATACTCCCATTTTTTGCATGCTAGTGCACTTACAATGGAGGGACTTTTACTAGGGAGACAAGGGAGAACTGATTGATTTTGCTGATCGTTTTATTCAGATACCTGCCCACTCTCAGTCACATGAGAGAGGTCTCATTTATCTTAATGGGATCACTCATGAGAGTAAAGGTTTGGAGGATCATGCCATATATCAGCACAAATGGGAAGAAAGTAGCAGGAGTTAGTTATCAAATTAGAGGAGGGACCACTCAAGACTGAAAAGACCTTCCCATCATTATTTTCTCCCCTTGGAATTGCGATTTTCTAAAACCTCGTGTTCTGCAGGGTGCTGCACTTCCTGGCCGTGGCATCCTCAGGCATCTGGGATTCAAGTTATTTACCTGGAAAAAGTCACAGGGGAGCACAGAGCACAAGGGAATGACTCAGAGGGTGGCAATTGTGAAGATGCTGCAATCTCTCATCAAGCCCTAATAGCACTGGTGACTACTCCCTCTCTTAGCCCAACCCTGGAAGGTTTATGTTAAATTTAAGGGCAGCAGAGCAGCACCTGGCCATGATGACTTACATCAGAGCTTGCCCAGTGTATTGAGACCTTGCATTGCCTTTATAGCTGGTACAAAATAATTAGGAATCATATTCATGGGTGTGAAAGATACAGATAAAGGCAATTTGTAAACGTTGCCCTGAAAGAAGAACTGGTAGAGCAAGGGTTAACTTTCTGCTTTCTCATTTTTTGCTCCTTTCTCTCTTTTCCCCCCTCCCTTTCCCACTTTTAATGACCTGGTGAAGGAAGCTCTGTTTAGTTCAGCAAAACCTCTGCACTATCCCACCACACAGGATGTATTGAATTGTTGCAGCAGAAGTTAAAAGGAAACTAAGGACAATTGTTAGTGCTTCTTTCCTGATCCATTTTCTAGTTGGTTTGATTGGTTGGAGGGCTGAGGGTAAATGGCTTTTATAGCTTTGAATGATGAATGACTCTGAAATAGTCTGTAACCAGAAGTGCCGACTGACATGCTGCTGATTTAACTGACATACAGGGTTATGTTTGTATAGAGTCACTTAAATAAACATGTGTTAGGCTGGAGCCAGCTACGCCAGCACTTCTTTGCTTCCCCTCCACCCTCCATTTATCACTAAAAGATAACGATAACGATTTGATCTTCCTATCAGTCATTCATTATATTAATTAATTCAAATGTAATTGTTTTAAATGCCTCTCCATTGCTGTGGGTACTTTGTACAGCACTTAAAACACACACACTATCAGAGGACAAAATAAATCCTCAATAAAAAGATACACTCATCAAACGGGCTCCTTCAAACTAGCAGTCCCTTTCATCCTGCAATTATCTCCTTAGCCTTCAAAGCAGCCTCTCCCTAAATGCTCAGGAAAATAAATGGGTCCAGAAGCTTGACAAGGAGTTCAACTAATCCTGGCTCTTACAAAGGAGCGAAAGCAAATTCCTCAGAGAAAAAGCTCTTCTAGGAGATCCCCCTTTCCTCTACTCTTACTTACCTTTGTGCAACACTTGTTCCTTTGTGGCTTTCTGTGAAGCTTCATCAAACCTTATAAAGGTCTTTATTCCTCTTTATGGCTTTTTTGTCTCCCAAGTGAAGTGCAGAAATAAATTTCCAATCCAAGCTTTAAAAATATATATACTGGCATTGAAACCCACAGTTCTGTGTGATTATAGTAGGCAAGTTGGGATGTAACAATCTGTTTTTAATGTGTAAATCAGGGAAGAGTGAAAAAACAGGGTAAGAATTTATGCAAGGGCCCTTCCTCTGAGTAGTTCTTCAGCTTGGCTTTGGGATCCCCGGCTGACCTAACACTCCGCAAAACTTTATTGCAAGATTCAGGTGGGCTTAAGTTTTAATAACTTGCACATTGGAAATACATGGTTACTCAAAGTGCCAGTGTGAGATAGCATCTATTATAAGACTGTGGTTTAGGCACACAAGGATGKATTCCTTTCACATGAGGGAGTAAATGTAATTTAAAAATTCTATCACTTGCATTTACCTTGATTTTATTCTCATGTCCTATTTATTTATTTCCCATTGCTGTGCACTGGGAGTGAACTTTGCCTCACCACAGCCAGTCCCCAATTTCCATAGCAGCCTCCACATTCCATAGCAGCACAAAAGATTATCTACCCAAATTACAAGAAGACTGGATAAAATAATGCACTGGCTTGTTCATCTTGAACATCATCTGATATTGCCCGGTTTTATAAAATACTCCGGGTCTGAGTCACGACTAAGTCTCTCTCCGGGGTTGCCCACGGATGAATAAGGCCATCTATTTTCAGACCATTCTGCCCATGCTGCCATACAGAGTAGAGGACAAACAGACTTTGCTAGTGACCACGGCAGGATTTTTAATGCACTCAGTTACTAGATGCAGAAAAGCCTCCTAGCCCTTTCTGGGATGCTAACCCACACCCAAGTCTTCAGAGTATTCATGTAAAGGGCTTCCGAATCCTGGGGCAGCTGAAGTAAGCAGGAAAGGAGCTGGTGACTGGCTTCAGCACCATTTGAAGTCAACTGTTGGGGCAGAAGCAGAAGGGATGGAAAGGAAAGCTCTGCAAAGCTTTCTAGGCCCCAACTGCCTCTGCTTTCGCCTCTATCCAGCTGAGTCACGAAACCCCGGCAGCCGGCAGGAGCTTTCCCAAACTTATACCACCTGCTGCTCACACCCCCGTGCTTCAGATAAGTCAAATGGAAAGGGAATTCTTAAAAAGCACATGGTGGGTTCGTGGTGTGAATCAAAACCAGGAGCAAATCACTGTAGCTGCTCTTAGAGSTTTGGTTTCAGTCTTAAATGGCTGTTTTAATATGGTGGTGTTTCACCCTTCTTTTCCTTTCTTGCTCAAGACACCCAGATGGCTATTGCCTTACTTTACTCTGAGCTTGAGAAGCATCTTTAATGACGTCAGCCCATTCCTTGGAATGAGATTTGCTGATTAACTCGCCCCCCTTCCCCTCCGTTGTCTGAAAAAGGGCCTCTTGCGCTGGAGAACTGAAGAATTACAGCACATAGCAGTAGCTGTTGCATTTAATATCTTGTCGGCAGCATGACGGATTTAGCACACCCTTGTCTGGCTATTTGGAATCTGGAGAACACTGTATGCTTGATTTCTATCAGGTCTAAGCAATGTCTCATTGGGGGCCTAAATTACATGACAGAACCCCTTTAAGGGAAAAGGAAAATGAATACCACCCTCTATAAATTAGATGGAACAAACAAACTAGTTGCTCAAACTTACTGTACTCCTGCCAGGAGTCATAAACTAGCTAGCTGTGTTTAAGAAAAGTAAAAACTGTTTTTCCTACCATGGAATAAACAGTCTCTGGGTTCTACTCCTAACCACAAATGGCAAATGTATGCAACTCTCCGAGAACCAAATTCTGCTCACTTTCCAAATTCGCTTAATCTCCAATCCTCGGAGATTAATTAACTCGATGGGGAAGCCAACACTGAAGTTGGAATAGAGGTGTATTTTGAAGTAAGTGCTGTTCTGTTCATCTAAAGAAGCTGCTCTGCTGAGGCCAGCAGAAAAATCTGCAATATTTAACCTAGATGCTCCTGTTTTCCAGTTTTGCAAGTAAAGTCTTGATTTTAAGTACAGAGACCCAACCAAGAAATAGATACTGGGCACAAATATGAACATCTTGTAAGTCAAAGAGAAAGCATTTATCTACCTCCAGAATTAATTGCAGAGATTTCTAAACAAACTACAGAATGATCACACATTCATACAGCATACACAGTATATATGTCCAGAGGGGAATGGGTTTTTTTGGCTTTTCCATGGAAAGAGCTAATACTCTAGACCAGAATTCAAGAGAGCAGAGGGACTGGATCATCCCATTAACCACTGGGAGCTGCTGCCTGATCTCACACAGGCTTCTGGCAGTGAAACCCACAGGGAACCGCAGTATTGCTCCATGCCCCGACACTTGCAGACAAAGACAGAGTATGCAATATGCATTCAGAGGGCACATTCCTCACCCTACCATAGACATCCCACAGATACRAATGCATGTTATCAATGTGGAGACACCACTGTGAGTTCAGCTGGGGTACCTGGCTGCTGCAGCACAACATTCATTGCTGAGCTATATGACAAACTGTTCTTATTCAGTCCTGAAAGTCTCTATCAGGCTGGTTTCAGATTTCCCTTTGGGGCATCACTATGTTGTGCAGGTCAAACTGATCCACTCCATGTCTATGTCAGCACAGCCTTGGGCATCTCTGAAGTGAAAAAGACCCACAGATATGCCAAACACTGCTGAGTTATGTTTGGTGGCTTTGTGACATGGATTGGGGTTTAACTGAGGCTGAACAGAGATCGAGAAAATAATTTTGCTTTGTGCAAGAGTCCTCTTCTATCCAGCTCACACAGGTGAAAGATAAGGGCTTCCCTCATCAATTCTCTGTGGTGCTGGTTAAACTAAACCCTTAAGATTTCTATTCCAAGACAACACAGATTTGGGAAAAAATAACTGGAATATAGTAAAGTTTGTTCAAGCTCCTTGCTTCCTTCCCACATCCAGATGACATACCTCTTGCCCATGCCTACAGGCAAATATGTAGAGAGCTGCCACGGGCTGGAAAATAAAAGCGTGCCTTCATAAGAGAAAGTGAGGTCAGTAATGGACTTTTTCTGGCTACAGACTCAATAATAGGTAATATAATTATAATCTCTGGTTTCCCTCACCCCTCCACCCCTCTCTCCAATGTTGTTGAAAAAGCCTTAGGATTCAGCASAATTTTCTCTAACGTTTTCAATGCAGCAAAAATCGCAAGACTCATGTCCTCTCCACAGCCCTTCTTTTAAATCACCTGACGTCGCCCCGGTTGTCCTGACTTCACAAAGAGGCCTTGAGAACCTYCTGCAATTACAAACACATCCTGTCCTCAAGCCCAGCATCCACACCTGGTCCGTGGCTTCCTCCTGGCTGGCTCTTCAGCTGTGCATGGCTGAATTCTTGGGGCTCGCTGCGGTTCACTTGATCTCTCTTGACACTGCCTTACCAACAGTTGTTCAAAAAGCCGTTTAAGTGCTTTTATGCCTTTGTGAACAATTCTATAAGCAAGGTACCTTAACAGCATGTCAGCAAGCGGTTAAGATGCTGACTTCTTTCAGATTAATTAGAAATAGATGTTAGATCTGTCTAGGCATCTTTGAAAATCCTCTTCACACTTAACCTCTTCACAAGCCAAAACACATTTCAAAATCTAATCCACTGTGTCTAAACTTATCCAGTTGTAAAAAGGGTATGGAGTTATCAGTTTTTCAGTAGGTCTTGGTTAATGATTAGGTCTTTGAAGAAAAGGTTTGCCCTGCTCCACAGTATTCTTAACACCCTGAGCATTCTTCTCAAAATAGTTGGTCTTTCTTACACTAAAAAAGAGCAACAAAAACCCCCACATTGAATGTAAAATTAATCAAAAGTATATGTCTTGTTGTTTTTCCTCCCTCTGTTCTACTTACCATTGCTCCTTTACTTTTCCAACCTTTTGGGCAATGCCAGCATCAATTTTATCAGTATCCTGTGTATTCTCCAAGCACATTAAAGAAAATCTCTCTCAACAGCAAATACACATCTGCATTTTCTCCTGCTTCTTGATCCATTAGCAAACTAGCCAACTGTTCATTGCAAGTGAGTCATTTCCCTTTTGAGGAACCATTACTTCATGATTTTTAACCGATACAATGTGGAAAGCAACAAACTAGTATGGATTTCAGAAGGAACTTTTCAATCGAAACCAAGTCTGGAGGTCAGCACCTGAGATGATAGGTTATTTTATAGCATAGGATAAGATACTAACTCTGCTGTTTCATGACATGGCCTCTAACCCACTGCTATCTGAATAAAACATGCCCTTTTTCAACATGTATTTCTCAGTCTTTGAGCTCCCTTCCTGTCCTTGGACTTCATACTCTGCTCTTGACAGATTTCTTGGGAAAGGACTGAGACAACAGGATTCTCCAAAGCAGAAAAACATTTCTTCACAGGAAATATTCATTCCTGGGGCCTACATTGTAGCAGACTGCTGTGTGTGGTCATTCTGCCTTCTGACTGGTATTGCACACAGGAAACTGGTTGGGAGCTTGATGATTGATGTGGGCTGSTGGATTTGGTCAGGGGAACAGATGTGTATTAGGTGCCTGACCTAACTGTGGATAAAAAGTTTTAATACCTTTGAAAAGTGCCCAATTGCCCGCTTTTGCCAAGCTAGTTTGACACATTACCTTTTTCATGAGCTATCATTTTCATCCCTAGAGCGTACAAACCGGGTAACATGGAAAGGCRTGTTCCACTGAATAATTGGTATTCAGCTGTGCAGAAAGAAAATTGAATGGGCAGAAGGTCCAGCTGCATATCAATGCCTCAGACTGGTTGCCATATCCAAAACCCAGAAGATTATCTTTTTCTTTCCTTCTTTCTACAATTCAGTCTACAATCAGCAGGAATCCTTCACATACTCCATACGACCTCTACATAAAAAGCAGAAGGGTATGACAATGTAATGAAGGTAATATGGGCAGCAGGGCAACACTAATGACCTCATCAAATGCTCACCTTTACCTTTTTGGGGAGGTGTTTTTTTAATTTTTTGAACAAAATTACAACAATGTATGAAAGAGATGAATAGTTCCATATATCTGGTGACTGACTGCAAATAAAGCAATAATATTTGTCATAGCAGCATGTTAGCATGTTCCTTTTACAATCAGTTAGCTATAAAGCCTGACAATTCACGCATAATCATTTAATGTATACCAGTATAAAAGCTTTTGTACCTCTGGGTTACTCACTGCAATCTGTCTGGCCCGTGAGCATCTTGTTTGGACATGCAAGTTCTTCATTACAAGCACTGTCTGTACTTTGGATTCTGTACAGCAGAGCACAGAACATATTGTTGGTGTTTAAAAAGGAAATGATTAATAGTTCCCATATTTACCATACTAGAAATTCCAATAAATGTCATCAGACTCTCTCAACTAGTCTCTGCTAGTGCCCAAGCATACAAGTGGTAGTTAAAAAACCTTTTGTCATGACTGAAAACCTAGTTTTCAGCAAGAAGCACTGGGAACTGAAAAAAAGAATTAACTAGAATTTCCATTAGAGTGAGGTACTCCTCTCTGACGCTGAAGTATGAAGCTTTTTAGCATCGGAAAGTGAGATTCTCTTTGAGTTGTGTTACTGACCCTGTCCTAAACCTCCTAAAATTGAGATTATCATGAAACATATTCTCGTAGGCAGCACCGAGAATGAAGCTACCCCTGGCTGTTTTGCTACCATGTGCTGGCTTTCTGGAGTAGACAGGTCAAAGTGGACCAGCACAGGTGTGGACCAAATATATGAACAAAAATGTAAAGAGGAGTGATATGATGGTATAGGGAGAAAAGCCCTATCTTGAGACCATCATTCAGCAACCATTCTCAACTCCTGGTCATTCTGCAGTTTGCAAAAAAGCCTGTGTGCATAGCGTGGTCTGATGTTCATCTCACTCTGCTGTCACACTTTCCATCCAGCGTAAGACTCCTTCAGAGTACACAATAGTATGTGCCGCAAGACAGTACACCCTCCTGACTCTCTGCCAGGAGTGGTGGTGAACGCACGCTCTCTCCCAGCTCACGCACGAGCTGTGGACTGGTCAGCAAGACATGCCAAATTTATACAAAGAGAAGAAGAGCACAGATTTATCAGGATCTCCGCTGTGTTCTTCACAGTGGGGCTTTGTCACAGGCCTTCGGATGCTCTGCTCTAGGACTATGTCTCTGGACATGAGATGATATCCCACAGTCCTGAACTCTTCTTTCAATCTTCAGTAATGAAGCTTACAGAGGGAAAATGCTGCTACCAAACAGTTGACATTTCCTTGATGAATTAGAGTGTTTCCAAGGTCTCGGTCTGTACCTGCAACAACCTCTGCCTGTTTCTATCCTACATGGGGATGAAGACAGAGAGGAGGGATCAGGGCAGGAAACAAGCACATTTGCTGCTGGGAAGTCTTGTCCAATGTAACTCTGGTTGGTTTGGGGGCTTGGAGAAGCAAGGCAATGGGCCACACTTCAGAAATCACAGAGAGCTGAAGGAGTGATCTGCAAAGCCAAAACCAGAGACATTTCCTTGGACTTCCCTGGATGACAGGGGAGTTCAAAAGCCAATGAGCCAGATGTGTGTGCCGGTTAAAGACGCACTGTCACTCTTACTAAGTCACCATCAAAACCACTGTGTCTTTGTCTCTCTGTCGGGATTTTGATGGCAGGTTCAGTGAGAGCGTGGGGGTAGAAAGAGAGCTCCATGCACTGGTACTTCAGAACAGTACCTACTGCTACACTATCAGGTTTTACAGGTATCCTGGATGTCTCCGGTGATATATGCACCATCAAAACATAAATATACCCTTCTGAAGTGGATGATATTCAGCAATAGGAACCTGAAATCAAGTTCTAGAAATGATGTGTAAGATGGGAATTTACACGTGCTTGAATAATATCTCCAAAGTAATGCAGGCACACCTGAAATTTCTCCCATTAGGTGAAGGTTTTCCAAATAAGTGGTCTGGGAGTCAGCCGTGCTGGAATCAGCTCCCGTGGCAGTGCCAGAGAGCAGATCGACAGCCTAAAGCTACATCCCTTATTTTCTGGAAATCTCTGAGACACTCTTTACAAATGCGTTTTACTTGTCGGATTCTTGGAGGATGGAAATTGTCCAGTACAAACTGTGTTGAGACCACAGTTTTGTAACATTGGAAGGAAAAAATAAAGCCTAGGCTCATGCCAACCTTGTACACACTGGCTGTACACTGCTTTTATTTAGAAGTGTAAGTCTGCAGCGGTTCGGTCAACCCAGGGGAATTTCTCCAGATTTACGCTCGCATACCTGAAAAGGTTTTGGCATGAAATCTGTTGAAAGGAACAGAGGAAGAGAAGGATGTTCAGAGTTTAATTTCTATAAGCTACAGTAAACAACTAAAAATTAAACTAGTGCCTGAAACAGCCCCAGTCAAAGCCTCTCCCTCCTTATCCTTTTCCTTGTGACATTTATTGCAGGGCCCTAGAGAGGACTGAAGAGTATGTGGTGATCTGAGTTTTCACACTGGAATGTAAAACATTTTCCAAATGGGTGAGGGGAGAAAGTTTTCTTTAAACACGTGCCAGAAACAGACCTGAGAAAAATGCCTGATCTGAAAAGGCCTGATGAAGAGTTAGCCTTTCATTAAACGGCATTTCCTTTGAAGTGGCAAAAGTGTATGTGATTGAGGATGCATTTTTGTCACGGCTGCCTTGGGAGTCACATATCCTGTGATCACCATATTTTATTTTATTTTAATCTGTGACGTTTGACATTTTGAAGGGTTTGCATGTGGTGGACGTGATGGTAAACAGTTGAATCACACTAGGAACGTTGAGAGCTGCCAAGTCAAACACCGGAGCCACACRGGAAGCTGAGACAACAAGGTCTCCAGTGATTTGTCGCTGGTGATGGCAGTGAGGGCCATGGGGTCTCTCCTGCCTCTGGATTTCAGGAGTGAGGCAGGCAACACCAAAGACTTGCCTAGGTTTAAGAGATTTTATCAGTACTGGTCAGTATACCCAGTCAAGAGATTTTGCCTACAGTTTCCCGGAGGGAAACAAGCCATTGTGAGAAATGACACTTTTTTGTTGTTTTTCTGCATTTATACGTTTACCTACACTAAGGCATTTTGCTATGTCCACTGGGTGCATTTACAAGTATAAACCTTACCTCAATTTTCATTTCTGCTTTTCAAGTCTATGCAGCTCTGTAAAGGCAGATGCAAGACTTGCCTGTCCTGCTAAACTAATTGCACTGGGGCAGCAATTTTAGCCAGTATTAAATATTTAGTTAAATGCTATTCAATTTCTTTGAACAGTCTAATTGCGAACTAGAAGTTGTATTGATTAAAATACTGTGATTTGTGACCTAGGGAATTTTCCTACTAACAGTTTGTGAACTTTTCTTTGGATTTTCTCTATCTTTTCTCATGCCTTTTTACTCTTATTTTCTGTGTCAATACACTCTCCCCAAATACAGCTGAAAAACAAAACACATCAGTGATCTTTAAAAAGAAGTCTATCTTCCTAATATTATTTCTGCATGTGAAGAAAATCCCTGCTAATTAAAAAAAAGCTCACAAATGCCTTACATATGCTGCTTTTTTCAGCAAGAGCCTATAGGTATTTTAAACCCAGGCTTGTGTTTGCAAAAGTAAATAGTTATGATTTAGAAATAAATAAGTGATGAAAACTTGGGCCGTTGACATTGGCAATAACAAGTGGGGACTGAGAGAATTTCAAAAGTTTCTCTGAAAAACAATTTCTTAAAACCTAGATCTTGCAAGCTTCTCTGAGCCTCCAGTCTACTATTTTATTTGGGTTGACTTCAGCTCAGGGAACGCGAGGAAGAGGATGGCCCTTCCCTGATCAATGCCTTGCCCCGGGGCTGAAGACACTGATGCCTCTGGGTGCTCAGAGAAGAAATTATTTAGGAGAGTCCCTCCCTGGGGAGCTTAAGGAAGCACTGAGAGACACTGCAGAGCAAGCAGGATGGGAAGGGACCTCCCATGCTTTCCAGCCACTGTCTTCTTAGCACAACCATAACACATAAAACCTTTCATGTAGTTATCCACTACCATCTTGACAGCAGTTTGGTTTTCCCCGCTGCTGCTCTGATCAGAAAACTGTTCCAGGACCTCCCTGCTCTGCTGATTAGGACTTTCTTCTAATTTCCAGCCTAAATTTATTTGTGGCCAGTTTATAACCATTTGTTCTTGTGCCAACATGGTCCTAAAACTGAAAAAAAATTTTAATTTTGAAAATCCCTTCTCCCTCCCTGTTGTTTACCACTGATGTATTTATAGAGAGTGATCCTATCTCTTCCCAGCCATCCCCTTGCTAGACGAAACAAGTCCTGCTGTGCAGGGCCAGCCCCATGGCACATCCGCTGGTCCCACCACACTGCACTGGGATGAGGGTGTCTGAGGGAAAGTGGGGGGCTGAGGCAGTGCCTCCAGGGGGACAAAGTGTTTCTTACGGTTGCCTTCATCATCTGCAGCTGTCCTTGGATAAGACGCAAGAAAATGTCACTAGGAGGGGTTTTACCCTGCAGTAGCTTCTCCGTGGAGCCTGCCCTTGGGCACAGCCTTGCGCACGGAGCAGAACAGGTTTTCACCAAGGAGGTCTGCAGACCCACAGAAGGAAATTTCTCTTTGAGCAGTGGATGAGCTGCATATTCACACCCTAATCCACAATAACTCATTTTTGCACTTGCAAAGTATATAAAGGAGCGTGATTACTCCTTCCCTTTGCCAAGGTGAGCAGCTGTCTTTGTACAAGCAGCGTTCAAAGTAGTGCAACAGCTACACACATGCACCCCCTGAGCTTCATGTGCTGCAGAGGAGGCCAAAGGCTGGGCAGCACACATGCGCGCTTCAACCGGTATTACAAGGCAAGAGCTTTCAACTTAACTTAACATTTCACTGCACAAATGATACAAGCAAAGCACGGCTGAGCAGCTCCAGGCTTGGCATGAACGGCTCTCAGATAAATCAGGGTAACGTGTGGTTTTTTGACATGCTACCACCAAAAAAAGCCCCAGCGCATTCTGAAATACGGCTGGAAGCAAACAGGGCTTGACCATATGTGACTGAGAAAGTTATTAATCTCCTCAGAAAAACTTCTTCCATGGCGCACAAGAAACTTCCCTTTTTTTTTTTTTAATTAATGAGTTAAACTGCAACAAACAGAAAAGGTTAACTGTTGTGGGATGGCTAAGTCTCTTCGGGCCCACGATCAAATAAAATGCCAAAATAAAAKCAAAAGTAAGCATCTTTTGGTCTGGCTGGTTCCACAACTCTTTGCAAACAAGTTGTCGGGGTCTTTCTGGCTCCCTGCCTAATTTTGCCCGTAACTGATACGCAGGCACTGCTGGGGGGGAAGCACAGCGACTGCTTGGTAGCAGGCAGCAGCACAGCAATGCCTGACAGCTTAGGACACAAGTGAGGAATGTTAGCTCGGCAACTCCAAGGTGTTTTCTGCTATAAATTATAGTGAATTTACTGCACTAAGAAATTACCAGTTTCTGGAGAAAATTATAGGCAATGTGTCAGCTATAAATGATTTATGCATAAAACAACCTGTACTGCAGGAACCCAGGGGGTATAATAACAAGACAAAAAATCATTTAATCTTGTATGTAAATTTAAGCAGGCAGGAATTTGGGAAGAACTGCTTGTTTTTATTCCATCTTGTGTTGCTGCCAAGTAAAGACAGTACTTGAGCAGAAAGGCACTGATGTGGAGCAGGTAGATAGGCTTGCCAATTTCCAGCAAGATACATTTTAAACCGGCTTTTTGGTTTCAGTTCAACACCCTCTGAGAATTGATTGGTTTTCATTTGACAAGAAAGGAGTCAGAAAAGCAGAAGACTCTTTCTGGGCTAGATAAACTCAGCATGAGCAATGCTGTCCGTGGGCCAGATGAATCTGAAACATGCTGGCGTTCAGTGAAAACCTGATTCCTCCCCCCTTATTCACATGCAGTAGTCTATTAATTCTTAGGAGACTCCTGTTGGAGTAAGACCGTAGGTGAGCAAAGAGAACTGAATCAGCTCAGATCTGAAGAATCGGTGCCGGGTCAGGCTTCACAGGCAAACAGACACTTCATGTCAAGCAAGCGTCATTTCAGATAGGCAGCCTAAGGCAACGAAGAAGTGGCATCAAGTTTTCTCATTTGATTTTTTAAATAATTCGTTAACGAGCTGCAAGGAGCTAATCTGGTTTTACACAGCAAAAATAGATGGCCACACTCCAGCTAGAGCATGCCCATGGGCATTGCAGGCATTCAAATCGGTAAGCAGCTCGCACCAGGCTCTCTCTTTCCCAGGGGAACAGCTTCGGGCTGTGCAGAGGAGGCAGAGCCACCGCTCCAACTTTCCTCCATCAGTCCTCACTGCCTCCCCCTCTTTCTAAAATGGGACAGAAAACCCAAGCGCTGCTCTGCCTGCTCCTTGTGGCACAGGGGTCCTTCCCCCACAGGGGAAGACGGGGTGTCCCCTTGCTCTTACTGTCACCACCGAGAAACAGCACAGTGAGACAAAGCTGACTGGTCCATATGGAGCCAAGTCTAGTTGCCTTTGTCATTTTCTGTTCAGGTAAAACTTCCCTCAGTGGCTTCACTAAGGACTAAGACTTAAAGAATGAGGTCCATGAAATATTTACCATTACTGTACACGATAATGAGTTTTCTGCATATCTATATGCAATACACACACACATATAAATGCAGCGTGCGCACACACACACATATATGCAATGTCTCTGAGTTATGATAGCTGTGGGAGTGATTGCCTGGAATTGTCTGCCCACTGTAAATTAAATATGACAGTTCTACATCTGCATTAATGTTATTACTTTTTTAAGACTCTTCTTTCTCAGATGTTGGCATTGGTTTCACAGGCTGTGAGTATAGGTCACACTCTTCTCCCTTTATTTTTCTTTTGGCAGAATAGCTACAGAAGAGGTCTTATCTCTTCATGGTCTTGCAGCTGGGATCTAAAGAAGCCAACAAAGGTGAGGAAGGTTAGGGGAGCTCTGGAAGGGACCACCCAATCTAGGTTTACAGCAATCATGCTTGTTACTCTATTCCAGAGAGCAGAGCAGAGCAGAACAACAAGGGTGAAATAAAGAATTCACCTTTGCACGGGTAAGAAATTTGCATGAACTCCATCCTGAAGGAAAATATATGCAGAACAGTAGAGATCCTTCCTAAGAGCTGTGATGTGGAAGCGTCTTTTTCACCAACATTGCGGTGATGCTGTTGTGCCATGGTTCATTAATAAAATGTGCAGTCATCAAGGTCCAGTAGTAAAGCAATAACACACGACGTAATTACTCAGGAGACACAAGTTCAGCACTGAGCCTCCTCAGCACCCCGGCTGCAGTCTGAGCAGGTCTCCAGCACTGAGGTCCATGCTTGTGCTGTAAGCAGCCCTGGCATCTCCCCACCCTGGACCAGGAGGGTAGCGAGAGATCTCTCCTTTCCACTGCCCAGCTGGTCCACCTTCTCCCCTCTCCTTCAGTTCCCTGACAATCAAAGGTGCCTTATAACTCAAGTAAGACTCTGCTCCCCTGCTTTTCTCTGCAATGGCCAGCCTGTTTTGTTCCTGTCCCTTATTTCTTTTTAAATGAAACCAAATCACTTCCTATATAAGAAGTTATTACTACCGTGTGAATTGATCAGTGCCAAAAATATCACGAGAGGTTAGGGGAAAATGGCACTCTCATGGTGTGTTACTCACAGGCCACAGCCTTTCACCGAGGCTCAGGATGAGCTAATTCTTATAGAGCTCTTTGGAGAAAAAGGGGCCTCATTGTAAACCTATTGAAGAAGTTTGTGCAGCTCTTAAAAACAAATGAACATCTGTGAGAAGTTCAAATGGAAACATAAATTGATTTACTTGATGTTTTGCAGTTTATATGGTCAGGGAAACAGCTCAGGACAGAGCCAGTTAACAGACTGAGGTTGGAAATTAAGAGGACAGGACTTAACTTTCCATAGCAGCATGTTTAGGCAGGAAGAAAAAGATGTCGTTTGTGTTTAGTGAGCAGCTAGTGAAATGAAATATATTAAGTATGTGTGCTAGTATACCCTGATTCCCTGCCTCACTCAATTTTCTGCTAAGATACCATAAAGCTGAGTTACTGGCCAGCTGCACCCAACTGTGCTGTTCTTTAAACATTATTATACTATTCTAGACAAGTAGGTAAAAAAAGCCCAACACACGAACTGCCTAGCGTGAGTTCACTGATGCAGAGTCTGAGCACCAAAGGCTTCAGCTGATGCGAGAGAACTTGGCCACAGTCCTGTGTTCCCAAAGCCCCTATGGGGCCAGAGACTTTTCAAGTATCATTTTTCCCACTTTTAAGCCAATGTCATGGTCTACCACATGTCAAGAGGTGTGGTATGTCCCCAGCTGAGGTGCAATGCTGTGGTTTCTTCTCTGCTCCAAGATCATCACACCAGCCACTGCTGGGTGGAAGGTTGCAGTGCTCTGCTGCTCAGGTGTCCTGGTCTGAGGTAGGAGGCCACCGCGATGCCCTGCATAAAAATATGGGATGTAGCTCATTCTGTGGGAATGGCTGAAGAAGAAGAAGCCTGTTACACGAGTCTCCCACTCAAGGTGTGAGACATGCTTGGGAGGAGAAAAAGGTGTGGCTTGAGCTGCATAATGACTTCATTTGAACAACCAATGCATAGGATCAAGAACCAGCATCTATTTAAAGACCTTCAACAAATAATCCCAGACTTCCTCAGAATGTTGTTGTCCTTTCACTGAGAAACTGCTACTGGATTTTCTAGCAGGCTCTGGATTCAGGGACTCCTAGCAAAATGGTGTTTAGGTCCCAGACAACTGAAATCAGTCGAAGTTCTGTCATGTATTTCAACAGAAAAAGATTGAGCCCTATATAATATCAGTTCTGCAAAGGGAGATTACCGCTTCAGTGCACCCCAGTACATCCCAGTGTAGGAAACTGTACATTTTTATCTTCCTAAGGAAACAGCGCAAAGCATCAATTCACAAGATGTGCTCACAGGAAAGTATCACCTATCCTGCACTCGGCTACATGCAGCATAAATATCCTAAAGAAAAATGTGAATAGAATAATTTTAAGAATAATAATAACAACCCTAAGGAGAGATGTACTTGTCTCCTATGTTTTAAGGAATATATCTGTACTCCGTCTGGCAGCCTTCCCACAATGTGGGCTCTTTTTTTAAATTCCCATCAAATTTTACTGCATTTGTATGATACGCAATTAATGAGCCATAGAATCATCGAAATTAGAAATGGAAAAGATGCATTAAGTCATCTAGTCCATCCCCTGACAGTGCAGGATTGTTCCCTACAGTGTATTTTTATATTTTCTAATGCTCTGTACAGTCCAGATTTAAATGTCTCCAGAGATGGAGCTTCCACCAATTCATTTAGAGGACTGCTCCATGGTCCTGTAGCTCTCGCTCTCTGGAAAATTTTCCTCATAAGGCTGTGTACATCTTGCTTTTCTCACTTTCACTACCTCTGTTTTAGC
>JAYKAV010003374.1:56088-111088 GCA_035582835.1 Phoebastria nigripes | reverse complement strand
GTACGAAGAAATACAGCAGCAGGCACAAATGGCAACACAGTGGCATATTAGCTGCTTGACAGATACCACAAATTTGCCGGCRTGCATTGTTTGCCCACCGATATCCTGGAAACCAGATGCAAGTGCAGAACTTCATCCTAAAAAATTGTAGAGCATGTTATGAGCCTATTTGAGTTGTTAGTGATACTAATGCTAACAAATATGAAGTATATATTAGTATATAATATGAAGCAGCACTAATGCTGCTGTTCTGAGAGATGCTCACCAAAATGACAGCCCTCAAAGAATGACAAAAGATATAGGCTTCACCCAAGAAAGCTTACAATTGAAACAGAGGAGTTTAAAATGAGGGAAAGGGAGGCAATGACAAGACTTTCTGCTATAGCTGCATTAGGAGTGTGAAGAGACTCGCAATCGGCAATGAGAGGTGGCCAGCAGAGGCACAGCCAGGCAGGGCACTGGGGACTGCAGTTCTTGTGAGAGGCAGAAACTCCAGCCCCTCACTCGTGCCAGGCTCTGAGTTCAGGAGCTACTGACTCACACAAACAGGAATATCACTCATCAGGTGATTGACAGCATCTTGCCTCTCTAAGAGTCAGCATTTCCCGACTCCCACTGAGTTTCTATTGGCTTACTTAACCTCTAATTTGGAAAAGAAAAATACAGGCTGCTACACCACCTTGACATCTTAGCCCCACCTTATGTAACTGTACCAGTAAAAGACAAAAACAACAACAAAAAAATCAACAAGAAGTCTTTCTGCTGGCAGTTTCTTTGCCACAGAGAGTAGATGATTTCACTGTCTCAGCAAAATAATTCCTTTGCCATTATGAACTGCTTGTCCACTAGTGAGCTTTACCATCATAATCACCCTCGCAAAGTCTTTGTAATGCTGATGCTGGCATTTTAAGAATGATCCATCAAGGTCAATCATACCCATAAGGACTGTAAATTGTCTTTCCCCTATTGAAGTCAGCAAGTCACGCTGACTTACTCCATGGAGAGAGCTGGTGGGTAACACCAGTCACAAATTTGGGCTGAAGAGGTTACCCCCCAAGAATATTTCTAGTGACAGAACAGGCTTTGTCCAAAAGACCTTTCCTTGTGTCTTAATTGCCAGAGTTGCAAATGCATGGAGTGGATGGAAACACTTGTTCACAGGGGCTCGCTATGGATTATTCCAGTGCTTTTACAATCCAGTACATGGTAGTCTTCGTGTCTCCTTCCATTTCATTATTTCAAGGAAAAAGTTATTAGTCATTGATTGTTATTTCACACTGGGAAAAGCCTCCATCTTCCTTCCTTAACTGCTGTTGAGTTTACCAAGTTCTCTGATTGCTGTGGTTACATATTGCCTACAGGTCGCTTGTACCTTAACAGCAGGGCTTGCAAATGCATATTGATTTTCCAGCATGAGCTCACTGCGGTGGAAGGGTGCTAAGCCCTAGAGACACCGACTCAGCAACAGGAGGCTGTTGTCCTGTGGTCATGAAACCCAGCACTGTCACCTGATTCACACAGCAATTTGGCATCTTCTCTTCAAACACAGCTTTTTCCTATCCCTTCCTATGCAAATAAACAATGCTGATCACCTTCATTCCTGGGCAGCAGGACAAACGTCGCTCTGGCCATGGCCGTCACTCTGCAAACTACTCACTTGCACAGAGCTCAGCTGTGGGGAGCAGAAGGTTGATCCATGCTGTTTTGTCAGGAGTAGGTACCAAAACTTTCCCACACCGCAAGCCGGGGAGGAATAACAAGGGCTCTTTGCAGCTGTGAGGCTCACAGACCAGCTGCCAGCCACAGCTGGCTCCACCTCCTGCGCACCTGGAGAGGGCAGGTCCATGCGCTGGGTGTTCACCACATGAATCAGCTGGCCACGCTGCCACATCTTCCAAATCATTTTTTTCCTGAAGCTCCTTTGCCTACCAGCCTTCAAGGCCCTATATCCTCCCACGCCAGTCCAAGCTCACAGGGGCTTCCACCCAGCAGCCCACCAAAATGGTATTTTGGGGGCGTATTTTGGGTTCCTACAGCAACTGGTCAGTTGTCGGACTTCCACCTTCTCCTCCCTGACACTGCCAGTGGCATGTTCAGGTGACTCACAGACATCATCAGCAAGCTCTCTGTGAAAAAGTCATGATAGTGACGTATTATGACACCTTAAAGAATGCTGGGAGAATTCGCTGTTTATAGGCCACAGGATATAAATAGCTGCATAACTGCATGTTTGCCAGGGTGTTACTCTTCTTTATCTACGTTGCCATAGTGCCTACAAGCTCCAGACCTGGACCAGGTCCCGCAGTGTTAGCTGCTGAATTGGCACAGATCAAAGTGATGGTGCCTTTACACTCCAAGTATTGATAAATTACAGATTCTTCCTGGTAACTCAGCTTTCACCTCTCCATTCCTCAGAGGAACAGAACAGCCACCCAACCCAGCTGCAGGGGTTACCTCACAGCTACAGCAAACGAGCTCTTAGAGTTCAGCAGTCCAACAAACTGTGGAAAAGATCCAGAAACCAGATCTTTCTCAGCCTCTGTCCAACCCCAAGAGTTGGTCTGTTGAGAGTTTAGATACCTCCCCACCTTGGAATCTGAAATGCCAAGATATTTATCCGTTTTTCCTCTATACCTGTATGTGAAGGTGTCATTCTTTATCAAGTTGCACTGAAAAATATCCCAACATCTGTGCAGCAAACAAGGGAAATTAATTACTTAGGAGACATGGGGGAAAACAAAAAGAAATCATATAAATATCAACATTCATTCCAAAAATGTGATATTGAAAAAAACTGCCAACTGTAATAGGTAACTAATGCCAGGAGAAAAAAGTTAGGAGACAAAACACACACGAGAGAAAAAGACAATAATCAATATATTAATATAAAACAATAATACAGCTGGTACAATAAAGCGATACCGTGGGGAGACATGCAGTGCATCATTAGTATTCTGCTCTAATGAAACCCACAACACGCAGTGTACATTAACTAGTGTAAAGTCTTTTCAGCACAGTGAATATTCCACCACTTTACTGGCCCATTTATTTTAACTGAAAGAGAGATGATCCTGTTGCCAAGCCATCAGATGGTAAAAGGGATATATTTGATGGATAATAAAAAAGGGTCTGCCACAGCTTTGCAAAATATATTTCTAATTTCAATGCATGTGGTATACAACACTCACGCCATACCTGCAGAGAAAAATAAAGGTGGGGGTGGGTAAGAGAGAACGCAAGGGGGGAAAGAAGGAGGGGGGAAATATCATTTTAAATAAACAAAAAAAAGTCACAGACATCACTCACATTTTTTTTTCAACCTGTTCTTGTGATACAGATTGACAGCCCTTTTAATATGAAATAAATCAGCCAGGATAAGGAATGTCTCGGAGAACATACAGATTGAGYGCTGATTGACAGAGCTTCTCTGAAACCCATTCTGTTTGTGCTCGGTTTTTTAGCAGCTAACTTGAAAGGATGTCAGGTGCTTTGAAATGTTTCAAGTGTTTTGAACTCAGCAAACAATCATAAAATGTGCTTATTGGTGCTCAGGCTGAAGCAGGAGTGCGGCGGGGCTCACGCGAGGACAATGCTGAGGAAGGCAGGCCAGGAGAAATGAAAGCAAAGCATTTCCTCTTCCATTCAGACACTAGCCAGCCATCAGGATTTTTGGACTGTTGTCAACATCCATACCTAGTTAGCATGATATTTTAAAGCGAAGATGCCGCGTATTGGAAACTTGTATCACGCCTGGGGAGAGTGCAGCATTGCATTCCCTCTATAGACTTGCAGTCACTTTTAACCAAGGATTGGCTAATCGCGTTGCTGATAACGAGACATGACATTTTTAAAGTTATGTGTCCAGTTTGTACCACTGTTGCTTGCCTGTTAGACTCAGACCAGCATTATGCCGGCTTTGATAATGTTGCAGATATTATAGTTAGCTGTCTCCTCATATTTCCTGAAACGTCCTATGTCTGTTGTTATCTTGCAAAGCAAATACCAGCACATGTCATAGTCACACTGAGAGAGAAAAGATGAAAACCAAGCCCAATGGCATTTGCAGCCTATTTTAACAGCACTCCCCCGAGAATGACACTTTGGGCTTGTATGGGTAATTTTTGTATGAGGGGTTTGGCTTTTTTAAAAAATGGCTTGACATTTTCACTTTTATGCAAGGTGCAAAAGTCATTCAGAAAGGACATCCTGGGGTTCTCCCTCATGGAAAACCAGCCCAGTGAAGGAGAGCACTCAGTAACACAGTAAGACTGGGTGAAAGTTGCTGGGTTCAGCTCAGGTGCTTCACCCAAATGATTCAAAGCTCATTCACAGAAGCTGAGTGTGAAACAAACCCAAATACAGCAGGTCCGCTTGCATGGTCCAGGTACCCCAGAGAGACCTGGATGGACGAGCAATCCTTGAGTCAGGCTCTCACCTCTCAGCATGGCTCCTTCTGCCACGGCCTCAACTTCTGGTATGGTTGCTACCTCACACTGGAGAGGCCTCTCTCAGGACCCACATCTCTTTGCATCCAGCTCCTCCAAACAGCAGATCCCCAGAAGGTAGTTTTGTTCCGTGGAGTCCCTAATTCGCTCTCTGATACTTGTCTTTCCAACCTTTGCAGAAGGAGACAGAAAATTTCCTATATGCTGGGATAAAATCTGTGTCCCCAGGAGTGAGAAGAATGGTCCCATTATTCAATGTGGGGGGAAGGGGAAAACAGTCTTTTAAACTCTCAACTCTTGCTTTTCTACTAATCTTTGCCTTCTAGGTCCAAGTCACCAACATCCCTCTGATTTGATCTCCTCCCTCATTGCCCTCCTTGCTTCCACCTCTGGCAAGGACACCAGCATCTCTGTCAACATCCCTTACCCTTACTGCCAACATCCCTAACCTGTACCATGGGATTCTTGGGTGATCACATCTCCTGGTGTATCAAGACATGCCCAGAAATGCAGTACTGCCACGGCTCTTTTAGCGTGCCTAAGGGCAGCTGGGTGTCCTCGACAAGAGAGAGATGTACACACACAGGCTGGCACTAGGATGAGTGGCATGTCTGATATGTCAAGAATAGGTCAACCTGTTGTGAATGTGCTGAGCGGATGGTCTGTACATGCACAATAACGGCAAGGCGTCCGAGACACACTGGATGCAATGGACAAAACACACAGCGGCTTGTCCCCAGGGCATTGGATGGATTGCACAAGTTCTGTTTGAGCAGAAATATGAGAGTCCTCTGGTTTTTCGCTTCAAGCAGTAACACCCTCCTGCCCCATAAAGACGTGGTTGGTCACCTGATATGCATGACACTGTGCAAGATTGCCTCTCTGAAAATGAGATGGGACTACGTATCGCTGGGCATTACCTGGGCACAGAGAGAGCTACAGAGTCCCAGAGCCCTTCTCCCCTCCTCTTTTTTTTCAGAGCTACATGTCCTTCCCCCCACAAATTGTTTGTGCCTGGATTTGAATAAAAACAAAATTTCAGGGGAAAAATGTTTTTATCTATCTCTATAAAACCAACAGTACAAGGTCTGCTGATCAGCCTTTCCAYTTCTCCTTCTCCAGGACCATCCAGGCCACCTTCCAGTGTTCACAGACCTGTGGCTGTTAAATCTTACAACAGAGGGCTCCTGGGATTCAATGGCAATATTATTGCTGCCCCTTATTTCTATAAGCTTAGACTGAAGCCTTCACACTACTGTGAGTAAAGGGCAGGAGCCAGACTGTAACTCTGGGAGCCATGTATTGATCCCTGTTTTAACAGGTGTTTCAAAGAAGATATAGTGTGCCCCTGGTCTTTTCCTGGCACAAATCTCTCCTTAGCCTTCCCCTTCCCCTTCCCCTTCTCCTCCCCGGCAGAGTGCTGGTGGCACAGGAGGGAGGGCGATGCAGAGCCTCCATCCGCTTTCCAGTCCTCTGTGTGAAAAGGGGGAGAGCTGGTGACCCTTACCCTGCTACACAAAGGCTCTGCCTGGGTGTCCCATGCAGGGCTGAAGGGGGACACTCTGTGACTCGTTGCTTCCTGCAATAATGCACAGCAGAGCCACAGCTTTGTGACAGGAGAGTGAAAGTGTGGGAGGGCTTTAGAAATCCCTGCCTGTCTCTGTGCTGCAGGTATCTGTCTGTTTGCACCCCGCGCCTGTGGGCACCCAGCTGATGTGCCACCACCAAAGGGATGTCTCCCTGGGGGGGACAGACTGCACCACAGGCACCTTCTGCTGGCTCTTCCCTCTTTCCCCTTCTTGCATTAGGCAGCTTTTGTCAATATTCCTATTACCTTTTAACCTTTTAGCTGTTTATGTTCATCTCCTCTGAGGGGATGGGAAGCTCATGTGGAAGTCAAGCCCACATGGAGACACAAAATGAGTTTCACTCCCTGTACAGTCCATAATAAGATCAACAAGTCTCCCATTTTACTTGTATATACATGCGTGTTGCCCCTTTTTGATGTAACCTTCTCAGCTTCCACGTACCACTTGTTTTTTCCTTCCAGCCTCAGCAGTGACCCCTCTTGCTCAGAGATGCCAGAGCAAGATGCAAGTCCCCCCTCCCACCATCAGTCATTTTCATGTGGGAGCTGAATGGCACAAGGTCACCTGAACATCCTCCCAGTCCTCCTCGGCCTCCAAGGGGTGACTGCGCTGCCTGGCCTGGCATACTGGAGGCACTGACCCTCGCAGGTCTTGGCTGGGAGGCAGCACTGGGAATCAAAGCTCAGTTCTTCAAGAGCTGGCAGGTTTAAAAGGTAGTCCCCTGGAGTGCTGAGCTACAGTGCTGACGAGCATCAAATCTATCTTAAAGTTGGAAATATGATCCAGTTGGGAATGACTGTGATTTAATGTCATCCAAGTACTACGGGGCACACTTCCTAAAGAAACTGCTGTAAATTATTTGTGGCTAATTCCGTGTGGATGGAGGGCATGATATGTTCACAAGTACAAGAGCCCTGCTTGTATCTAATAATTGTTATATCTTCTCTGAAATTTACTGCCGATGTCTCAATTTTAACAATTTAAATAACAAGCTTAACCAAGCAGAACTAGGCGAAGGCAGGCTGGCTCCCTTGATGAAAGCAGGACAACTCTTATGTCTGAGTACATTTATACTTTGACATGAGCAGTGACACACAAAGATGAAATCTGGTTAAAGCTGCAGCTTTCTCAGCACTGTGACAGCTTCTTAGTCTAAGCAAAACTGTTTCCGAAGTGGGCATAGCTGCTAACTTTACTTAGAAGAATGATTAGAAAAAAACAACTCAGAGAGGCAGGATTAGGGAAGATGCACTACTGGACATAGAACAGCCACAGGATCCCCAAACCAGAGGGATGGCTGTGTGCTTTGATGGCACTGATGGGCTCAGATGGCCCTGGCTGAGCTTCATGTGTGACCGCAGGGCTCAGGAATGACTTAAGCCCCAGTGCAAATCAGGGGGGTTTGACRAAAGCACGTGTTGCAGATGCTGGAGGGCAATGTTGTGCATGTTTTAATGCTATGAAACATAATTGGTGATTATGGGGACTGGCCTGAGGAAGCTGATAGAGTCGTTTAATGGGGCTTATGTGCCACTGCAGCAAGGGAAACCTTGGAGAATAAGTTCTTCACTGTCCCTGAAAAGGAGCAACCCATAATGAGAAACAAACTCCTAACCTATCATCAGCTTCTACTTGCAGAGTTTCCAATTAATTCTGATAAGAAGAGGAAAAAGAGAGACTCTCATTCTCCCTYTGCACAAGACAGCAACACTCTTAATTCAAAAATCATACAGGAATCAATAAAAGGTTCCTCTACCCACCTATTGCAAATCCCAYAGACTTTTGTCTCAGCAGATGGACAAATGACACAAATAAATATATCTGGAGCTCATTGTTATTTATTGATCACGTACTAAAAATCTTCCCTGAGCTATATCAGGGTTTCTTTAAATTAACTATCTCCCTACCCACTTCTGGTTTCTTGGCTGGGATACAGTTTGTCCTTGTCTGCATATTCAGTGAAATTATGTTAATACTGGGTCAGCTACATTTATTGTTAGCAGTGGGTGATTCTTATAGCAAAAAAATGAGGGAAAAGTAAAAGAGAGTCTGACGTGAATGAGAATAAGGCTTTTCCTCCTAGAAATGGTTTGCTGTTAAAACCATCTTGAAATACCTCTGGCAGGTGGTCCTACCAATAAAGCTGACAGAAGTCCTGTTGTCGCTGTAACTTATGTGAAGTTCTACCAGCTCCCAGAATAAAATAAGTTACTGGGGCAAAATTATTTTCTTGCCAGTAAAATTATGTCTATACCAGGAGTTTTACTGGCACAGGTTTGTGAGTTGCTTGGACGATTTTTTTCCATGACTCTTACCAAAAGTAGCTAAGCTCTATAGTACAGTCCAAGCCAAAAACATCAACGATGAGAAGGAATACACAGGAGAATAAGGAAAGGCTTAGTGAATGCGAAAAGAAATGCATCTGTGATGGGAACCAAAGATATAAAATGAACTAGAATGGCAGCTATTGTATTATTTATATGATTTATTGGCATAATTATTCATTATTTATTCTGGGCTTGAAGAGTCACAGGCATCAGTCAGTCTCAGATCCTTCAAGATGACAATCCTATCATGAGAAGGTAGGCTTTCCTTTAGGTCAGCTGGTTTCAATATATTAGCACAAGTGAAAGATAGTCCATCAGGTTCGTCAGCTGTCTGGGGAATTCCCCTAGCCTCCTACCTGACAGCATGTTTACTAAACCTCAGGTATCCATGAAGTTATAACAAGCCATGCAATTACGTGTGGCTGATTACAATCTTTGTGTGCATTCCTCTTGTTCTCCAAAAAGGTACATCTATTTCTCCAAGAACCTTCCCTTCACATACTTTGTGTTTTGGAGAGGGAACAACAGGAAGCAATCTCAGCCCTCCCTGCAGGGTCAACCAACAGCTCACAGCACTTGCAGACAAGAAGGTTAAGTCACAACCTAGCCGGGAAACAACATTAGAAACCCACCCAGAGACAGGATGAAGACCTCTCTGCATGGTGTGTTCATGCCTTCTTTATTTTGCATACAGCCTCTGGGTTCCTTCAGTGGAACAGTGTTTTTTGAGCAGAGCAGGATGCAACATGGTTAGCATGGTCCCTAATGCAAGGCATGAAACAGGTCCCGTTCTCCAGCTCCCTGTTATTGGGACCCTCTCTCTAGCCAGATGTTTTCCTAGCCCAGCCCTAGCTCTCCAAGCACTGTCTTTGAGCTGCTGATAGCTGCAATGTTAGAAGGAAGAAAACAATTTTCCTTGGACTTAATGTCATAGTTTATGCAAGTCTTTGGTCCCTTACATAAGCCAGTCCGGCTTCTGACCAGCAACTGTAAAAGATGCATTTATACTAGGATAGGATGGATAGAAAGAAGGAAAGAAAGAAAGAATAATGAATGGTTTCCAGAGCTTCTCATTGTCTCTCATGCCGCCACTATGAAGAAGAGAAAGGACTGCAGTAATGAATTCTTTCAGTCCTTTATTGAGGCCAACCTGGTTTTGCACATGGGAAACTGGTAATAGGAATATGTTATAAACGTTGGTTTGCTCCATAAAAAATATGCTCATTTCATGCACACCAGAACTAATGAAGCCCAGGTTATCACAGGTTTGTATTTTGTATTGATGTCTAAGAAGCTGTAAGCTCCAGCCAAAGCGTTTCTCACAGTTGAGCATTAGGATCTGTCTTTGTCTCCTTTCCCTTCCTTTCCCTTCCTTTCCCTTCCTTTCCCTTCCCTTCCCTTCCTTTCCCTTCCCTTCCCTTCCCTTCCCTTCCCTTCCCTTCCCTTCCCTTCCCAGGGAGAAGGGAAGAAAACGGAAGAAAACACCTTTCCTGCCTGGTTAGCATCTTATTGCTTTAGATGAGCTGCCTTGATGAAGGGTTGGATAGGCAACAAAGCCAGCTCAGAGGTGGGGATGGCACAGTATGGCATGGCTGGAGGCAGCGTGGGCAGGACCAGGACTGATCCTTTCTGCAGGAAAAAAATGTTGGATTGCTCAGTCATAACATTACATCTCACCTCGTGTCTCTCCCATCTCTCTCTGCAAAAGATGTAGGAGCTACCATACTTCTGATGTATATTTGCCAGATTTGACTGACAGGTTCAAAACAGTTTGGGTGGGACCCAAAACCTATACAGACAATGTGGAAACCCAGTTAAAAGCACGTACATCGGAATTTAACATTACTTCGATCCTGTAGCTATAAGCATCTTCATATGCATACTGTGAGCCACAACATTGCTCTGCAGGTTAACTTTAACAGAATTCTGTAAAAGTTTCAGGAGACCAAAGTCTTTGTTTTCTTCCTTTCTTTCTTTCTTTTTTTTTTTTTTAAAGAGAGATTCACTGGAGTATAACACCAAAATATTTATTGTGGTAAATTTAAATAATAGTCACTGGGTAAGCAGACAACACTGGTTAATGCATATAGTACATTTTTATTTACTTGTTTCTGACACTAACATTTTTATTTGGGGTAATTTTCTTTTAAGATCCTTCATTTTTATTCTCCTTTTGATCTGAGTTTATGAGATCCCATCAGTCACAGTAAATTTCAATCTGCTAGGAGACAGCCCTCAATTCAGACAACTGTAACAAACAATCAATAAGATTATTTTGCCTTTAATGATTCACCTGCATGAAAATCAAAACTTGCTCTCTTCATTAGACCTGGCTATAAGCATGCTCTTCTTTCCTCTCTGGATATTTTCACAGCTGACGAGACATGTGCCYGGGTCTTGAACGACCAAATATTTGAGTGATTCAGACTGCTGTGAAATGCAGCGGGCCATGCACGAATGCGCAGAGGCGCAGCAGAAGTCAGCCTTGYCCTGTAGCCCCCTGCTTGCTCTGCATGTGCAGGGAGCCCACGCAGGAGGGGCTGCAGTGGCAGGCGCTCGCTTACCCAGGGCTAGAAGGGGAGCGATAGCATGCAGCTGGCAAAGTGCGGTTGCAGGCTGAGAGCCTCTTGGAGCAAGGAGGGAGCGTGAGGGCAGAGCCCTCCCCAGTGCTTCCCCGACAYGCCATGTGGACCAGCTGATGGGGAGGGTTAACCCACAAGGCAAGGTCTGCTGGTGGAAAGGGACTCCATGGCACATCTTTTCCTMTGTGGGATTGCTCTCCAGGTCGTCCTGTAGGAAGCATGGAAAATGCATCTGCTTATCAGCAGATGCCCGTTAGGCCTTCTTCATCCTTTAAATTCCCTTAAAGTGCATTATTGTCCACAGTGCTTACAGACACGGGGAAGGAGAAATAGGACTTTCTACTTATGCTGGCTTTTCATTTTGTTTTCAAATTACCGTACAAATCTCCTGACTTTTAATCTCATTTAGTTGGACCAGGCTGTGGCCTCAAATTCCTTACGAGTGCGAGCAGAAGGTCTGGCCTCAGATGGAGCTACTTAGAGAGCTTTACTACCCAACTACTGGCGAAATTATAGCTGTTGTTCCTTATTAATATTTTGTGTTATTTAATTCATTTTATTAAATAAGAGCAGCAATAATTTAGACCAAAATATTCTGGAAGGTTAATAAAGGCAAGAAGCCAAATTTCCCTCTCCATCATGTAGTCCTCAGTTCAGAATAATGTTGTGCCAATAACTGCAATAATGGGATAACTCAAAGGAGAACCTGGCATGAGGTGTAGCTGAAATCCTTGTCCCAAAAGTCTACAGCAAAACACTCACTGTCTTTGTGGGGACAGGATTTCAGACAAAAAGCCATTTCTATTACATGCTAAGGAAGAGCTGACCTTGAATCAGAGATGAACCCCAGCCAGAAATAAGAAGCAAAAGGTTTTCTTCAGAAGTTGACTGAAAGTTTGGTTAGCAGAGATGAAAATTCAGACTATAAACATTTCCCAGACATTAAACAAAATGCAAAAAAACCAACACACGCAAAACCAAGATAGAACAAAACCAGAAGATAACTATCTTCTAAATCAAACATTCCTGCTGCAGTCATTGCTCCAGCAAGACCAGGGTCTAAATGACAACAGCAGAGGTGGGTGTAAGTAACCCTGGTCCGAGCTTGCTTTTGAAAGGTGGCAGTAGGGTTCAGAGCTGCAAAACAGAAAAAAAAAAAAAAGTAGCCTCTACAATTTCTAATTCAGCCAACCCTCCTTTTTTCCCTTCACTGTTTTGGCACTGATGACTGGTATGTCATCTTTGTCAGTCCACAAAAATAATTCTTTATAAACACACTGAATAATAATCACCAGTGTTGTAACTTTACTGACTACTGTGTGTGGCTGTTTGCAYGAGGGAGAATTTGACCTACTTAGCCCCACTCTAAATTATTGGAAACAAATTGAATTTATAGTTCTTTTATGGTGTAAATACACACATAAAATTTTGAGATGTTTAGCAAAACTTAATAGCAGAGCTTTGTGTAGCAACTTGCCTAGACAGCACAGAGAGACCACTTCTCATGTTCCTTCAGAGTTTACACAGAATACAAAGATTCCTTTGTCTTTTCTCGCCTTTGTCTCTATATCTGATCCCAAAGTTTGTTGGTACAATCTTAAAAAGAAAGGGTTGCTTTTCCAATCCATCAGAATTGCTGTATGGACACATTTTGCACTGCAACCTTAAAAGTAGTTGTGCTTCTCGCTTTTGTTCTTTCATTATGTGAGACTCACAGTTATTCAGTATTTTATTCTCATTAGAACACTGCTTGTCACATGTTTTCACCAGAAACATTCATCACCAAGGTCAAAGGGTGAATATCGTGATCTATTATGCTTAGAGGAATCTAATGAAAAGCCACATAATTATCCAATTTTAAGAGAAGCATGTAAAAAAAGAAGGGGGGGCACTTGCTATAATTTAAATTGTTTTGTTTCCCTGAAGCAAAATTCAGCACCTGATTGACAGGACATAATGATAATTCTTATTGATATGGTGATGTTAATTGTGTAGAGATATTTAATAAGTCCCATATTCCTGAGGTAAATGCATGCTCTTAACCTGCACCTGAACCTGATTTTTGATGCAGTCTGAGGATGAGGCAAAGATACAGATAACTGAGCACAAGTGGATTTTCAGTCTTGTGTGGCAGAATGGAAATTGGAATCTTCAGAATCTATTAGGAGAACAATTCTGCAGTTGCTCACACTTTTATAAATTATGCTGTATATGATGCTAAGGCACAAAGTCGGGAGTTTCAATTGGGGAAAATTACCATGACTTTACTGCATCTACAGGAGTAGGCTTTTTTTTTTTCCTTTTTTTCCCAAAAAGGGGTAGAAAGCAGTTTATGTTTTAATAAAGACATACTTAAATAGGATGAAAAACATTCTGTCACTTAACCCACTGACTGGCTTGTCCTCTAAAATGTGGGACAAATAGCAGAAACAACAGACACAACAAAAATATGTAAGGCAGAAAGCTGCAAACAGCATAGTCATTTAAATGTATTTTACATTCAGATTTCCAGCTTGCTGATAGTCACCAGCTGTAACAAGAACTTTGTGGAAACAGTGAAAGAGTATCACAGTGGCTGAGAACAGAAGTGGGTTTCAGAAGGAAACAGGTTATATTTCTGGATTTCCCCCGAGGACATGTGCCTTGACATTGACTAAGTTCTTCAACCTCTCTGTGTACCTTAATTCTTCCGTCTTTGCAATGAAGATAATGATTCTTTTTTCTTTTTTTTTTTTTAACACATGGAATTGGAAACCCACAATTTGAATAATGTCTTGGAATTGATCCATTTGGGGCTTGATAGCCCCAAGATGCTGAGCACTTCTAACACTCATCCATATTTCAGCACATGCCCGAAGCTCACTGGGACCATCCATGCATTAAGAACTAAGCACATGCTTACATGCTCTGCTGGAAGGTGCCCTGAACATGCTGCAGGGGGGAGGCTTCAGTTCACCCTGAGGAATATGTCAGAGGGCTGCCTGTGTCAAGCACACTGAAATTACAGAAACTGCTGTCCTTTGCTGTTGAAGCCCTTCTTTCAGGAGCCATACAATGACACCTCAGGCACTCAGAGGGGTGACGGTAACTCTCGCTTTATGCTGCCCACCCAGGAGAATCCGTAGATGGTTCAACAACATGCTGATGTGTAAAACAACGCCACATCCTCTCTTTTTCTGGGATATGAGAAACTTGCCTTGCATATGCTCACCCTATTGGACTGCCTACAAAGCTGGTCATGGTGTCTAAGTGCAGGATCAGGTCCTAAAGACCCGGCTCTGATACCTGCCCCAACACCTGGTAGCACATTACCCTGCAGCAGATGCCAGTCCAGCTCACTCAACAGGGCTGTGCTTTGCATTCTCACTCTGTCAAAGGCAAAGAGTGGGGGCGTAGATGACACAGTTATCCAAAAGAGCTGAAGGGTGTGAGACCTCCCAGCACAGCTCTCTGCCGGCTGCCCCTACTATAAACTAGTGTGTGTGCTGCCCTACGTGTGTTTATTTCTCTCCGGAGGAGGAGGAGGTGGGTYGGGAAGCCTGGAGCTCGCTCCCGGCCACCCACAGAACAAAGGCGAGGTTGTCCTTCTCGTGAAATCCAGGACAGAAGCAAAATTACTTCCTCCAGAGAAAGGTGGAAACAGTGGAGGGCCTGTGGCTTGGAGGAGAGCCACAGGGTTATAATGCCTCCCTGGGGTGCTCTGGGTTTGGTGCAGTGTGTGTCCCACCCTGGCTGGGGCACTGCCCGAGCACAAACCCAAACCCATAAGGAAGGCGAGTCCCTACCCTTCAGGCTCAGCCACATGATTTTTGCAGTTTCTGCAGTCTGGAAATCGACCCTGTTGACGTCTTTAACTCACAAAGACTTACAATTTAGGACCCAGACTGTTCCACTAGGGTAGCAGAAGTGACTTAAGCAGCAAGCACGATTAATGAAACAACCAGGGACAAACCCAAAATGAAGCAAGCAACTCCAAAAGTTATATATATGCAGCCTGAACACAGGGGGGAGGATAGGAGATAAAGAAAGAGAGCTTAAAACTGAGTCAAACACCCATAAAATAAACCCAAAATCACATTTCTAAACATTAATAACACTTTAAATAGGCTGCTATAAAAATGCCAAAAATAATATATTAACTTTGAAAATAGCATTTACAGCACTTACACATAAAACTGAAATGCACTTGTGGTCCACTGTGCAGTTTGCTCATTAGATGAGCAACCAAGGATCAATAACTCTGTAGGACAACTGCTAAGAATGGCTTAGTTGAGATAATTTCAGCTTCTATTTTATGAACATGAGCAACTGCTTTTTTAAGTAATTTGGAGATATCACACCTAACAGCCTCCCAGCTTTGGTCTGGTTTTCATCTTATGTTACAACATGCAGGCAAGAAATTATTATGTTTTAAATGTGCATCTTGCAGTCAAATATTTCCTTGTTAAGTGAAGCTATCGTCAAAACATGCTGGCGGTCTAGCTTAAAAGGCCGTCTCTGGATAACAGGACAAGAAGTGGACATTTTGAAGTGAAAAAACGTACTTAACTAAGTGCCACAAAGGTCAGTGGACATAGGTGGGGTAGCTGCACCAGCCTCCACCACTTCACTGAGAAATCATAGAATCATAGAATCATTTAGGTAGGAAAAGACCCTTAAGATCACAGAGTCTGACCGTTTAAAATGAAAGYAGAGTACAAAGTATATTATTCTCATAAAGAGCTAGTCTTTAACACACTCTCCCTCCAGAAAAAAAGTGTGAAAATAAAAAACCAAAGCTATTTTGGCCACACAACCATCAAGCCATGGACCATGGACAGTGCATCTGAGACTGCACTACGAATAATGTTCAGGTATGCTCCGACTGGRAAAAAGAAATGCTAAAAATCTCTATTTCACCTTCATTTTTTTGCACTGATTGTTTAGCAGGCTTGTGCTTCTTTCCATCATAACTGGCATATCCATCTAAACAGCCCTTCAGATCAAATCTGTGAAACACTGGGCATCTTTCTACCCACTGAGCATATCCAGAAAGAAGTAACAAAAATAAATAAGGGACAAGAGGGATTGATGTGTAAGGAAAAATAATAAAATAAATCAAGCTTGATCTTGAACTGATGAACTGGAAGTAACACACTGAAGACAGTAGGATTTTACTATTTGAGATTCATTGTAAGTGAATAAAGGCCCTTTATTATCTGACTTTAAGGTAAATGGGAGGAAGTTACTATAATGAGAGATGGCCTATTATGTCAGAGGAAAAGAGACCAGCTAGAGACTAGAACATAACAGTTTGCAGAGTGGTAAATCTATAAACTATATTCTTAAAGTTATCGCAGAGAGGCCCTATGAAAGGATCTCCTTGAAATCCAGCTACTCAGGCAATACCTTGATTTAGCTAATAGGGCTAAGGATGCACCCATCCTTTTGTGGCCCACATAGTGAAGTTTTCTTTCCATGAAAACCAGTGTGGAAGCAGAAGAAAAGCCAATATGCAGCCTGTTCTCACATATGTGTGAAACATGTATCCAGACTCATGAACTTTGATACACTCCTGGATCCAGTAACATAGACATATTCCTGATTACCACCTGAAAAGAGAATCTGGATACTGAAGAGGCAAGAGGATCCTGGAGCAGGCTGTAGGGATTTGCCTAGTAACAAAGCCTGACAATTTTAGGAAGGACAAATATCCACTGTGGGAAGAGAGTAGTCAAGGAAATCTGTATGGAGGCGCCATAGGATCTTTGACAGATCAAAGAAGATCATTTTTCTAAGCATGGTTTGTTGTACTCGAACAGAAGCTGAATCCAAACAAATCTACACTTCATGACAGTGTTCTTCTCTAGTCAGGGATCTGCTGGATCTCCTGGAAGAACTGGAGTGGCTGACTGAGCCTGGCCCCGCAGATATGTCCAGGTCTGCATTGTGATTCGCTCACCACCAAACAAGAAATCCAGAATTCAGAGTCCAAACTCTCATACATGTTATCTTGTGTAATCAGCATGAAGTGGCCCTAAAGTTCATGGATAAGGTCAGTGGAGAATTCCCCCTGTGCAGGGACAGTGTCACACAGGTAGTGGAGATGATACAACACCTTCCTGCACCAGCTTTGCCTGTAGTTCCATGGCTAATGAGAAGGCACACATCAAGATGGGTTCAGGAGAAAGAGGTGGACAGAAATAAGGCATAACACAACAGCACTGCATTATGCACTACAGTCCTTTTTGCTTGGTAGAGGTCCAGCTGTTACAAATTAACTCTGAGCTGGAGCACTCTACCATGCTGAGCTGAGTTTAATAGAGTGAGGAATTAGGGTCTGCACCGTACAAAACTTGTTTGTCCCTAACAGCAACTCACTTTTGGCCATGGAAGGGTGTCAGCTTCAAGGCTGGAGAGGAAGCCTTCATTAGATCCAATATGACATAACTAGGTAAAACAGTACAAACAATGGCTGGCCCAGCAGTTATGCGGGTGTTCAGGTCCCTGCTCTGTCACAAGCTTTTCATGCAGCCTGGAGCAAGCTAGCTACCCCTGCTGTCCTCAGTGCTCCTTCCACAAAACTGTGGAAGCAATCCTTTTCCTTTTAAATGGATGAAAATGATCATACAGCTGCARAGAGGCTCTTCTGCTTGATAGTCAACTTGACAGAAGGATTTCTTCAGGTACAAAGTTGCCCAAAAGAGTTGTGGTGGAAATCCCATCATTTGAACTGTTTCCAGGCAGAATGAACATGGCCTAGGAGAATCCTGTCTCAACAGGCTGTTACAAGCAGGTTGAAAATTAAACTTCCACACCTTGTAGACCATCCTTCAGTGCCAAGAGAACAGATCAGATAACTTTGATTTATGAGAAGCAAATCCCGAGAGGTGCTGGACGTGCCTAACAAAATGATGGGCAACACCCACCCAGAAATGCTCCTGGGCTAAGAAAACTATACAACTCAAAAGTTAAGTACAAGAGTACAAGGAAAGGCAGATGACTCCAGAGTTGACTAGTCTTAAGAATCACGTACTGAATTCCAAACCCCAGCCAATGCCCTCTAAATCATATTTCACTTTAGGAATCCCTTTGCTCATGGGATTAGTTGAGTCACCTCACATGTCACAGCCCAAATCCGTAGGGAACAACTACCAAAATAATTGTTTTGACCAGGTGTCATAGACTGTAAGCTTTTATCACAGTAGCCTGTGTACTTGTGGCATAATAGGAGATTAGGGCTCACTTGAGAAAGAAATAGCTTGTCACTCCATCGATCAGAAGGTCGTACAAGAGACCAGCATTACCATCATCTTGGAACAGGGGTGAGTTTGAGGAGGGACAAGGAAATTACTGCAGTTATTGAAGAGACATAGATCACTTCCCTACTCACACCTGGCCAGCTACTTTGACCATCAAGTTAAGGCAGAAAACAGCATGACAGATTGAGGATATGTCTATGTCAAACTGTGAACTCCATTTTGTTCTATGAAACGTGTTTTGTGTCAATGCCTCTGTATAGTGCTGTGACCTTCATTGAAGAATGTCACCCCATGTTGGACTGCAAACTCATTTGTAGATTACAGCATACGTTTTACTGCAGAAACAAACAAGCCATCAGCCATGAAAAACTCTTTCGTATGTGAACAAATGTATTTTACTGGATTCTGTCTTTGATGGTAAAGCCTGGAAGAAGCATGTGGACAAAATGAAGCAGAGCTCAAATGCAGGCAGGCTGGAAGACAACTTACCAAATCTTGGGTTTACGATTGCCTCCAGATCAGAGTGTAGGAGAGCTATGCTCAGGATTTGTGCTCTTTCTAGAGTAATTTGTTAACAGTGAAGTGTTTGGGATTATGAACATCCTTCCCTCCTGATTCATGATTCCTAGGATGCTGCTAGAGCTTCCCTGCATGTAGCGCCTAGGGAAAGGGGTTGAGGAATCGGGAAAGCAGAGGTATTAATTTAGAGGTGCAAAGACCATGCTGATGAGTGTGCCTGCACTCAGAGGATCATACCCACAAGACCCAGAACTAGGAAGACAGCAGCTTCTAGACATGTATCTAGAAGATTTAGAGGAAAAGATGATTACAACATATTTCCCAAGAGGACARCTACCCACTGCAGACAGCTCTGACCATTGCCCCTCTGCCTATGCACTGCTCATTTCCCAGACCATGTATCCAGAGCAAAAGCAATAGCTTCAAAGTTGAACCAAGAACCTCACCTTGTGCTCGTGTGAGCAGGGAAAGGACATTGAAACACTGTTCAAACAAATAAGACAGATGTACTGTCTAATTCAGTGGGACTGTTCATATATTGCTGTGCTGGCCATAACAAGTCATGACTACCAGGAGACCTTTCCATGAAATGCCCTAGGACAATCCATAAGCACCACTCCTCAGGAATTTTCTTCTGCCAGTTGTTCTGCCTAAGAACCAGTGAGGTTTGCTAGCAAAATCTATGAGGGACAACTCAGAAACTGTTGAATTCCATAAACATAAAGTGAAACAGTCCCTTCTGCTGTAGGATTCGTCTCCCTGGTGGCCCCGCTAGGGCTCCCAGCCATTACCTGTGAGATTGACTTCAGATTATTGAGTCAGAATTTCCCTGTTTTAAAAGTTCATTTTCATCCTTTGTTTCTCCTGCTATGGAGGAAGACAGAAAACTGCCCCCAAGCGAGAAGCAGTACTGAGGCAGCTTACCCAGCACAGACAGCAGGGACTGGGGATCCTTTGGTTCTTGYATCGTGTCTGATTTTGATTTGACAGATTTGCAGAAAAATTCCTGGGAAGAAATAGCAGTCACGGCAATTTCCTTCCTTAATTTTAAAGGCCCACTATATCAAATTAAAGATGGTAAAATCTAGACCTTTATTTAGTCTCTCTCTCTGGACAGTCATGTCTATGTAAGGCAGAGACTGAAGGGAGGCATTCAGTGTCCATGTCAGAAAGCTCTGTGTGTCTTCTTGTCAGATGCCCCATGAGAGAGAAATGCCTTTCATTACCAGTCTAGTCCAAAGAAAAAGAAGAATAAGACAGAGAGAGAAATATAAACAGATAAACTCACCGCAAGTCTGGATGTATATTTTTTGGAAAAATTTCTCAGGTGTCTGTGCCCAAGCATGTGGAGTCTCCAGCAATGGGATGACACAGGAAGATATTTTTTTAATCCACAATCACATATCCAAACTAACACTGCCTAACTAGTAAACAAGATGTGAGCTAGGACAAATACTTACTGTCAGATGTAATACAGTGAAACAAATCACGTTTTATCCTCCTTCATCTGATTATTTCCCCATACGCAGAGTTTAGGATGTGCTCTCGTTGATATTTTCTAGAATAGGAGAAATGTATTTGTGTCTATCTAGGTAATTTGAGGGTTTTACTTCTCCCGCTTGCACCCAAGGGCATGTTACTGATGAATTCGTCCAGGGCAAGAGATAGTGAAGCATGATGCGTGGCGCCTGTTGTCAGGACACTTAGGTTTAGCTAAAAGGAGTGGAAGGACATAGGTTGAGTAAAGGCAAGAGAAGCCAACGAAAGTTCACTGAAGCAAACTAGTCACAACTGAGCAAAACCTCAGTGGAGCATAACAGCAGCCACTTATTTCAGCTATTTTTAGGTCAAAGTAGTGTGGAACAACACATGTACTATGTTTCTCAGTGCAGAAGAAACATATGTCATCTATATGAATGCTATGTGAATAGCCTGTGTTTTACAATGTGGATGTATGGAGAGGTACTTTTACTCATACAAATTGACACAGAAGGTCATATTTGACAATGAATATACACCTGTGACAATGCTGACATGCTCCTGGGGTTGCAGAAACATGTATGTTCCTTCCAAATGGGTTATAGAAAAAAATGTATGAGAGTCAAGTTCCAAACCTAATCAGGCACCTGAAAATACAGTGAGCCTAATTTATATATATTTAAAAAAATGCTAAATAGACTTATACCTACTAGACATAGGATCTATTACAAATAACAATGGCTGTAGACAATACACATTGAAGCTTTTTTTAGCCCACATTCTTACAATCTGCTGAGCATATAGTATTTCTACACATGCTACTGCTACATCTGTAATACTAAGGTACACTGGGAGAAGCATAATGCCAAACTGTGAATGTACAGGACAGAAAGGAAAACTGTCCTTTTTCCTCTTAGCATATTTGCTGAAGAGCTGAACCTCACAGGACTGGATCCAACCCTCACTGAAGSGAATGAAACAGAACAAATAGCACAGCCAGCTGGACTGCTTGTCCCAAACTGGGCAAGATTCAGCAGCCTGAGGATGGACCCACAGGGCAGGACTCWCTCTACAGCGAGGGAGCTGCAACTGGAGGGCATACAGTGCTCTTTGTAGTATGTGCACTTAATGCTGTTTCTGAACATATTCCCTATGTCTCTGGAAGAACCAGTCTTTTATGTCCYTAAAACATACACCTCATCCACTTCTCCTCCCCTGCCACTGGGCCAGAGGTTTCAGCAGTATAATTTATCCAATAATAAAGTAGTGCTTGGTCCTTGGTTTCTTTAAATGAAAAGCTTCTTTGCAAAAGGAAGGAAAAAACATAGATTTCTCCTTAAAGAATCCCAAGGACTTGTCATAAACAATCACAAAGTCAGAGCACGGATTTAAACTTTACTTGTTTTCCTACTGCTTTTTGCAGGATTGGTGAAGTGTCAACCTTTACTTTGGATATCCTAACTGTGAATATTAAATATTAAATATAAAATGGTGAAATGTTTCATGTTATTCAAACTAGGCTTGTATCTTCGGAGAGTTTTCTKCTTTTACGTAGGCTTTTACCTGGATATATGGAGAGACGTATACATGCATGCACACGCCAAAAGCTAGATAGACATACATTCACGCAGACACAGTTCATCCTACGCCTCATCTGGGGTCATTTAGACCTGCTCCTCTATGTAAAAATGCTGATTTACGTAACTGAGGACCTGGCCGTGGAAGCACTGCCGACGCAGCTGTGTCTGCCTTGTGTTTCCCCAGCCATCCCTGAGAGGTGCAACAACACATTACAGGATTTTTGAGTCTGGCCCCCCACCCCAGGAAACCCGTCGAGCTGGGAGCGTAGATGCCAGACGTCTGCGGTGCGGGGTGGCACGCCAGTTACGGGCAGTGGCTTACGGCAACCCCGATGGTGCCCCAGAGAGGCCAGGCTGCTCTGCCCCACTCCCAGAAGGTGCTTGGGCACCACTTCCTTGGAGCGCCACTTTAGCAGTGGTCTAACACAATACATCTCAAGAAGCATTTGTGCTGTGTTCACTGCGCATTCAACTGTGGCCACTTCAAAGGTTTAGCCAAGTATTTTATGGCCATGGTAAAGGGTTC
This sequence comes from Phoebastria nigripes, assembly GCA_035582835.1. Taxonomy (NCBI): domain Eukaryota; kingdom Metazoa; phylum Chordata; class Aves; order Procellariiformes; family Diomedeidae; genus Phoebastria; species Phoebastria nigripes. The sequence goes on along the minus strand of JAYKAV010003374.1, from coordinate 88,800 downwards.
TTATTGATTTAAATTGCAAGCCTGGCTCCCGTCAGCTTCACTTGAGGGCAAAAATGCAATAAAATATCCCACAGCAGAGAGACAGACGTATCGCATTGAAAATCTTAAGAGATCCTTTTTACTATAATCACCTTCAGTGACGTGCTGTTTTTCCTTTTTTTTTTTAAGGACAAGGTTATCTTAGAGATTTGTCCACCTCTACAGATTTGGGAGGGGCTGCCTCCAAAATCTGCCAGCAGGTCCATCCAGTGGTAGGCATGAACCAAACCCCATGGGGTTTGGGTTTTTCCCTATTTGTCGGACACATGCGTAACATTGCTGGGATGACATTGATGTATTGGCAAACATTAGCATGGAGTTGTAGAGTTTGGTCATGAAATCATTTGCATACACGGTGAGCAAACCCCAGGCGACTCGGAGGGATGCAGGGGGCCCATCCCTGCACCCCCAGGATCCGCTGCCCCCGCCGGGGGACTCACTGCCGTCACGGGGAACCCTGCTGTGGATCAGGAAATTCCTTCCACCCTGGCATGGTTTTGAGAAAGGAGAGACGTTGTCAATTTGGAGCATTGTTTATTGTCTTCTCATCGTGGCGATGTTCTAATGCAGCTGCAAAGGAGGTCTCCTCACCAGGGCGGTGTGAAAAAATAGGCAATACTTTTTTGTGTACTTCACAGGCAGTTTCTTTATAATAATTTACCTGAAATGCACCCAAGGTGAAGATAACCTCCGGACACATCCAGAAAATAGCAAATGACTGTTACGTATCTGACATTTGAAATAACATGTTTCTGGAGGGTTGACATTACAAGAGTCATTTCACTTCAAAATGTTATTCCTAATGTAATTTTTTCAAATTCATAAGAGGCGCTTGCTAGGATTCAGCGCAGCACCGGAGTCACTCGAAAGACAGAGGTCAAATTCATTTCATTTCTTTTATGTTTTCCTCTCCCCGCTAGATGAAACAAATGATTGAGCCGGGAACGCTTGGCAGGTCGGTGGCTGTGCGCGGCGGCGCCGTCGCAAGATCGATTTTCCCCGTCCGGGGGGCGCRGGCGGCATGGCTGACATCTGTCGCGGTTGTCATGGCAGCCCGCGGCGCGGCCGGGGTCAGGCCTGACAGGGAGGGCCTCCCCGCCTCCACCCGCYGCGCTTCAAGGTTAACAGCCAATGGACCAAAGAAATAGGCAATTATAGTGCAGTCAATTCTGGTTAGGGAAATACCCAAGAAGTAAATATATCTGATCAGCGGATGAAAATGAAGCGGCCTGGCGCTGTTGATGGGGGGCRGCAGTGCCCTCTGGGCGTGGGGCTGCGCCCTCCCAGGCCCGGCGGCCGCCTTCACCCACCTCCGGCTCTGCTTCAGGGGCGGAAGGCGCAGAGGGCGGCTTCCCTCTTTCGCCCAGGGACGGTCCCTGTCTGCTGAGGGAGACCCACCCAAAGGCAGCCACCTCCGGCCTGGTGAGGGGCCACCACCACCAGGAGAAACTCTCCCTCCTGGCGAGCCGCCGCCAGCCTGCCTCGCGCTTGGGCAGTTGGAGTCATGGCACGACCCACTCGGGGGGCCTAAACAGCTGCTTCATTAAATTATACCTCCATATAACCATATAACTGTATATATATGTATGTCATCATGTTGTTATCTTGTCTGCCGATGGGCTGGTTATAGAATAAAAAGGGGGCAGAGGGGAGGGGAGGGGAGGGGAGGGCTCCTCAGGAGAGCAGCAGCAGCTGAGCAGGAGCAGACGCCGCCCTCCCTCAGCCCCTCAGGCAAACCAAGCCACCCACCACCCCTAGTAACTGGCCTCCAGGGTCCAGTAAGCAGAGCATCGAAGCTCAGCTCCTTCAAAACCTCACAGCCTGCCTCAGTTATGTCTTCCCATCTTCCTCGAAGAGAAGGGTAAATATAGGAGGCCATCCCAGAGCAGCTGTGGTGCAAGATGGGGGAGGAGCAGACAAGTAGCTGGGTCCCTGTGCTGGTGAGGTCCCTGAGCCTCCAAGTCAGCTGTAAAGTTCAAGGAAGACAGCAGAATATTCCCCCACCACAGAGCAGCAGGTGCCAGGAGGTTGCACACAGACGCATCCAAGGACACCTGGGCATGAGGAATCCCTACAGCATGTCTGGCCCATCTCTGCTCCTCAGCGATTTTGGAGGTGAGGCTGTTTGTTCTGGACCTTCTCTCCTTCAAGCGATGGATGCCCCAGCTAACTCCAGAGACCCCCAGTCTCCTGCACAGCTTTCCTGCTGCTGCTACTGAGGATGGCCCAAGGAGAGTGGGAGAGAGACCACCTCAGGGACACCAGCAGAAGGCTGGGACTAGCTTCACAGGCTGTCTCTGCATGCCCTGTCATAGCAGACAGGCTGGAAACTTTCCTCCACCTCCCAGTGCCTGTAGAAAGGAGGAAAATCCCCCTGGCCTCGGTGCTGTGGAAGCTGCTCTCGCTGAAACGCATGCACCAGTTCCCATACCTCGGGCCACGAGTCTGCCCAAACCAGAGCCCCTTGTCAATCACCCCTGGCTCCCAGCGGGATCAGCACAGCAGAATGGGGGCTTGTTTGTCCCGGCAGCTGCAGCTCCTCTAGAAAGAGGCTATCCAAATCAATGAAAACATTCAGTTTTAAYGACCGCAGAAAATAAATCCCTCAAGATCATGAGTTTGTTTCAAATGATGGATCAAAAGCAATACTGGCATTTCCTTCTGAAGAAATTTTCCCAGCATCTCGGCGTGGTAACAATCTTTCTCCCTACACTTCTGACTTCAATCCAGAGCTACAACTGGAACAAGATGAAACTTTCCAYTTCCAAGAGCACAGGGAACTAGAGCTAACATAGTGAAATTTTCACAATCATCAGCCTTAATTCTGAATTGTGTCTGCAATTCAGGTTGATTCATCATTTCTTTCTGCCCGTACCTGTTTCCTACTTGATCACCTACAGTGCTCCTGTGTTCCCCCTGCTGTGGTCAGCCACATGTGGACTCACGTGGGGTCAGGGCAGGGAGCCAAGATGCAGCCTGACTCCTCCAGCCTCAGCGCAAAGGTCCAGCCACTGGTGCCCTGCCGTAACAGTGTACACAGCGCCAGAAAGCTTCCTGCTGGCATTTATGAGACCCAACTCCTAATCTCTTTGGTATCACTTTTCGGATTTGCCTTGCACACAAAATAAACATTTTTGCAGATCTTGTGTTTCTAAAGAAACTAAAGACTGGGGAGCCAAGCTTTGCTCTTTCTTTCCTGAGAAGCCTTTCTTCAGATTTGCCCTAAGCAGTCTTTTCCATCAAAAAAACTTGCACAGAACCAAATGCTGTTCCCCAGACTTGTTATTGATGACAAGGAGAAGTACCAAAACCTGAAGATTTTTTCTTTTAGTTATTAGTGTCTCAGCTGTCATCCTAGTCCGAGATTCTGTTGATCTCCTGTTGTCCTGCTAGCTTTCTGTCAATCTCCTCAGCATATTGCCTGGGTACCAAATTGTTTGACATTGCCCCTCAGATGCCCTCTGGACTCACTACATGGCTATTAATGTCTCTATGTTACCGTCTCCATCTGCTAAGGAATTACTTTCAAAGTATACTGTGTTTTCCCTAAGATCTCCCTCTGGTACGCTAAAAAAGAAATATTTATTCCTAAGAAGGTCACCACCTCTATTTAGTCACCTGTTGAATGGATTCAAGATGCTTTGATTGCAAGCTTTCTGGGGCAGGGCCTGTCTTTTGTGTCACTTGTAGATACTCAGCGCCCACTAAAATGATCCTGTGCTTCAGAGGAAGTCTTCATCTATTACTGCAGCAGAAATAATAAACACAAAAAAAAATATGCTTCCCAGATCTGGGGTCAGAGTGATACCATTCTTCCCCATTTTGGTCACATTTGTTGTCCCACAAAAAATGATTCATGAAGTCATTTAATTTCTCAATCCTTTATGTGATCAATGCAGCAAAATTTATAATGCCCATATACTCTGCAGAAGGCACCAGTATGTTGCAGCATTTTAACCTTTTAAATATTCCCTATTTCAGCTGGCTAGCCATCCTACCCCTTCTGCACAGTTCACTGCAGCTGTAAATAGTGGAGGGAAAAGAACAGACAGCCAATCAAATTACAAAAAGCTGAAAAGGTCAAAACTGCACAATTTACTACTACCTTTTCCAAAATACATGAGGCTTTAAGATCCCATTATTTTCTCTTGAAAAGCTTAATTAAAAGAAGCAAACATTGTATAACAGGAATATGTTCGTGGAAAAATTAGTAAGGCAGTCCTTGTATAAGATGTGTCACCAGTGTAACTGTTTCTTTACAGTCTTAATGTCAACTACTCCTGGTCTTCCTCTGTTATTAAGAGCCGGTCCTGCAGCTGCCTTCCTCAAGTTTCTGTAGAGCATCCCAGCGACTGGCCAGCCCTCAGCCCCCCACTCTTCCTCTGCTTTTAATCTGTTTTTACAAGCAATTCAGTGAAAAACTGGCACTTTTCTTCAGGGAGATAAATTTTGCAAATGCACAAAGTTCACTGCACAGCTTCCATCGTACTGTAGGCTGAAGAACACCAATACACAGGAAATGAAGAAGACAAGAAGCTGTCTTGAGATATGGCACCCCTAGACAACACTACAATTCATATTCACTTGGATAATATGCATGGAGCCCTCTTTTAGACTGTGAAGATGACATTGGAAAATGGCCCTCCTTCCACATTTGCAAGACCACCATTCATATTGCAAGTCAGTTTGCTCTTTTTCCTGGCAGGATCAATGTCTATAGCATTGCACCAGCCTCCCCATCCTCTCCCCCCAGCTGTCCTTCCGTCCATTGTAAATAATTCAAACAATTCCTGCCATAGACAGAGAGCAGCATCACCCCTCTCTTCTCCTTGGAGCATGGAGAAATAGCTCAAGGATGACAGACTGCCACAGCTCTGTTGCCCCCAGGTGTGGGCTGCTGTCCTGGGACTCCGCGAATTGCAGGCAGAAAAGTCATTTTTGCTCTGTGTAGCTTATTCAGCCATTTCAGCATGTGGAAAAGATACTTCGGCTAGTTTGCCTTTTCAGCTGACTGTTCTTTTCTGTGAAAACGTTGGCAAATAATTGTTAGGATGTATTTGTTCTGAGACTTCTCACTTTTTTCTTTCTGTTGAAATGATATTTATGTCATTTTATGAATTTTCGCTTGAGTATCTTTGACAGTAACTTAAAGTAAAAGCAGCAGAGAATGAATGGAAGATAGACACTTAATTTTTTACACCACATGAGAAGTAGGGAAAAAAGGACAAAAATAAATGTAAAAGGTGGAAAGGAAATAACCACTCTCCTGTTTTTCCACAGCTATTTAATGGAAAAGTAAGTTTAGAGAGTACTAGAATAGTTTTTCTTCCATCAGGCCCTAGGTATATTTTCCTACTAAGGAAAAAGAAGTAAGAGCATGTGGGAGCTTACTCATTTGGTCTTATTTTCAATTTTTTTAAAATAAGAAACTGTGAAAAAAGGATCCCCACTTTTTTTGTGTCTGGCCTCTGTATCATCCCTGGCAGAGGAGCCCTTGCTGGGGACGTGCCCTTGTAGCGCTACAGCTCTGCACCAGGGCGAGAAACCATGCCAGTGCCAGCGCGGCTCAGTGGACACCTCCCGCCTTCCTCCAGGGATGAGCAGGGGCCCCAAGCAAATAACTGTGAAGGATATAACTGTACTGGGGCTTGGATGGAGGGGCACCTGCTCAAATCAACCTAGCTGAAGGGTTGCCAGTTTAGCCGAGAGGGGCTGAAGCTGGCACTGGCACTGCATCTCATTTGTGCGGTCGCGAGACAGAGGTTAGTCACACAGTGTGGATGCCGGCAAGGAGGCAGCAATGTGTAACCCCATGCCCATGCGTGCGGCAGAAGGGACCACAGGCTGCAACAGGCTGGTGGGTAGTGATTTTCTTGATGTTACCTTCAGGCCATACACCGTGTGAGGATTCACAACGATAACATGTGAAATCAAGTCATTAATAGAAAGGTACCATTTCCAGATTTCTTCACATTCAAACACATCAGCTTTCTGTTCGCTGGGCTCAAACCATTGAAGAGACAATGCTCAGGTATTCTGTTTTGTTAGAAAAGTGTCTTAGCCTGGATTTAACATGCCCGGTCATGGAGAAATGGCCCCAACTCCTGGCAAATCATTCTAATGGTCAGTTACTCTCTATGTAAACACTCCAGTGTTTACATGATGAAAGGGAGCTTTTGTCATCGACTTTGACTTGTACCCATTTCCTCCTACTTCCTACTTCACTTCTTTGTGTTTTCTGCTTCCTCATCTCATTTTACTGCCAGCTATTGTTTGTTGTCTTCTTCCCCCTCAGCTTCGCTTCCTACCCAACTTCTATTGTTTCTGTCTTCTCAGTTTTTTTCCCCTTCCACTCCTTCTCCCTCTCTGTTTCCTCTTACAACATCCTCCTTCTTCTGAATTTATCTGCTCTGCAGAATTTCACCGTGTCCGAATACAACCGTGGCACAAAAATGGCTGTGATTTAGTCACCAGCAATCTGTCGCTTAACCTTAATGAAACCCTGTCGCAAACAAAATTCCATCATATGAGAGGAATTTCCTGTATGGAAATTATATTTTTGGATGAGAAGGGCATTTCTCCTGTGGCAGCTCCCCCCGACACACCATTCTTTGCAGAGCCAAAAATTGCATTTACTTCAGTATAAGAGAATGCCAAACAGGGCCTTCTGGGGAGGGAAGAAGTAGTGCAAACTACTGATAATCAAGATAAATCAAGCCATGACGTAGAACATAAGCACTATGCTCCATTCAATTCAGCTAGGGAGCTCAACTTGTTCAGCACTGTAGGTTATTTTCCATTTGTAATTAGAGCAACAAAGAAACAGCCTTTCCCTGTTCTGCTCCATCAGCACAGCCCCAGCAAACATCCTCATTTTCAATAACTCTTCCCCTTTATCTCACTCTGCCTGATGCCTAATAAGCTGATTGCTATTTACTTTGGACCAACAGCTAATCTGTTAATGATTGATTTTAAATTTTTACAGCCATTTGTCTTTGGCAGGACTTGAGGGTGTGAGTAGCAGTCTTTCCTACCTGATGAATTGGCTTTTCTTTAAAAAAAATAAGATTTAAGTCAAAAGTCTTCACTGTTATGTTTTGCTGACAAACAGCTGACACACAGTGAGCAAAGCTTAGAAAAAAGGGTAAATCTTCATCCAAAAATTCATCAGCCTTTGAAACCACCAGCAAATAATGTAAGTGGACATTTTGTTAATAGTTGTAGCGGGGTAAAGACCTACTTATGAAGTAAAACATAATTGTACTATAAATTCACAGGGTTTAAAATTCTTAATTAACAAAATTGATGCTCGTAACGAGGACTAGGTAGGGAATAAGAACTAATACAGCTACTGTCCTCCAAAGTGATCTAAATTGTATACCATATGATATATGTATTACCATGATATATGCCTAAAAGTGAATTTCATTTCCCATTAAAGGACTGCCAAATAGACAGTAGTTATTTTAATTGGTACAACACAGCAGTGCGGTGCAATTTAATCGTTGATTCTAAAAATGGAAAAGTGAATAATAACAGCTTAGCCTGTATATTCTGAAAAGAATAGGAAAAATTCTATACCAGGAAGCTATGCATATTTATAAATGTTGTTTCTTCAATGAGCCACTTAGGGATAGGCCCTGCAAGGAAATAAATCATGCTTAGAATGCCTATAGTGTGTCTCGCCCATAGATCTCAAAGCACTTTACAAAGCTAGGCAAGTTGCGTGATTATCATTTTACAAAGGGGAGAAGCTAAATATCAAAAAGCCAATTTCCCTAACATCCTGAAGGATCCAGATCCAGAGTTTGGTTCAGGACTCACGCTACAAAATAAACCCAATCCAAGAAACCAGTGAAGCCACTTTGTGCTTCTAGCAAGTTCTAATAAATGCCTTTTAATCAGTCAGTGACTGTTCACTGAATATATATGTCAATCTTTAAAGCTTTATATGTGTGTATGTATGCATATATGTATCCAGGATCCAGGTACATAATGAGGGATAACCTGACAGAAACAAGGCAGCAACCTAACAGGTTGTGCAGCTGCCCTGTCCCCCTCACTGATAATGAAATAGCAGAGGAGGAGGAGGTGGTTTAATCATCTTCAGTCCCACACCACAGCTGTGGTACCACAGGTAGCCTCCAACAGGCTTGAGTTAGGGAAGCCTAAGAACTACTCCCAAGTAGCCCCAAAAGCAGGCTAGTGTATATGGAAGTTGTGAGCCACCATTCCCACATATATATATATTTAGCGTAATTTGGCCAGGACTGATGAGCTGTAACCAAACATAAACTCTACATGTACATCCCAAACCTCTCAGCTCCAGACTGAGTTATCCAAAGCTTAGTACCTTCCACAAACATTTTGAACCTGTGGCTAGCTTAAAATGCAAAGCGTCACTTTCTCTTTGTTGAAGAAAATCGACACCGGTGTAACGAATGCAACATTTTGGCAATACCAGTACAGGGTAACAACCATTGCTACGGAGGTTTTGCGTTCCGCTGGCTGGCTGCATAATTGCAAAACACCAAAAAGGAAACACTGAACTGTTTGAAGGATGGAAGCTCTAATCTCATTAATATTTTAGATGCCACAAGACATAGAAGTTCCATCTGCTGTCAGCAATATCATGGAAAGAATCAAGGCAACTTGGGAATAGGACTCATGGGCCTCCACAATGGTCTATTGACCTTCTGGTGAAGCAGATACCGTGTGACAGAGATTGCCTATCTCAGCAGACAGGATGGAAACAGGAGAAAGTGTTAAATATAACCAGGTAGACAATGATGAATTGACATGCTGAAAAATCGAACGCTTCAGTAATCAGCCTAAGGATCTGATATCAACAACATTTTTCAGTTTTGTCCGAATTCATTGAAAGGTGTAGTTTAGCAAGCTCACTTCTCGTTGGTAAGACCTTTCATCTTTATGCAGGTTTTCTGATTGGATTCCGAGACGTCATCGCTGGGCTCTGTGTCATTGCTGTTCCTTGCATAGAAAACAGAGAAAACATTTGCATGAGAGCGAAGTGACCCAAACAAAACCAGAAACAGCTTGATTTGCAACATTCATTAAAAAGTACTACCTTTCCCTTCTTCCAGTGAGAAGTTAGGGCCAAATTCAGTCCCAACGTTTACATACATGGTTGTGTGAGGCCTCCAAGTGATTTCCAAATCATGTCTGTGGTCCTGATCCAACACCAAGGAAACGTCAGACTGAGAAATGAAGGATCTATCTTCAGGCTTTGTTGCAAGCTGGGGATGACATTTAATTGAGGCACACTCCACAACAGTGCCCAAAGAGAGGATCTTGGCAGGCTGCAGGCGGCCTGGAGGAGCTGGTCTCCATAAATGTAGTTTCATGGGTTATTTGCCCAGTTTGAGGGGAGGTGACATTCAGGGCCCTCTCACCAGATTGGAGGTGAATTCCACACCCACAGCTCTGAGTTCTTCCCCTGGATGAAAGCTGTTTACTGAAAACTTGAAATAATGAAATACTGCAGGTATATTTAGCACTCTGAAGCTTTTGTAACTATAATTCTAATTACAGAAGTCTAATGAATGTCTTTATGGCTTCATTAAATCTTTGGGATATTTATATTATCCAAAGAAATAATCTCCGTCCATTAAGAGTGCATAAATCCTGAAGCAGAACTTTAAAAATTGCTATGGATATGCTTATTTCATTGCAAAACACATATAGAGAATTTAAAGAAATCCATTAATAGGATTATATACCTTTCTTCTAAAATATATTTTGAACATAATATTTTATTACAGAGGTCTGACTGCTAGCAAAGAAATGCAGGAGAGGACATTCTAAAGTAATTACTCAGATGGTCAAATGGACAAAAATTATTCAGCTAATGTTTGAAAGATCTTTCATAAGGGAAAAGTTTAGTGTACTTTTCATCTGTATAAAGAAGCCAGGTTCCCTTCATCTCAAAATTAAACGCTAGGGGTACAAATGTCAAAATCTGGAAGTTTAAAAAAGAAGAGAAGGATTTTTTTTCAGGGTATATTTATCTCAGGTGTCTGCACAGGAATTAAAGATTCTTAGAACAGCTGTAAATTGCATATGCAAAGCACCAGTTTTGCAACAAGATGTGCAGTTTTTATGCGGTTGATTCTGTTACCCAGACAAGGGGGCTGATGCCACCTGAGATGCCCTTGGGCAGCTGTGCTAGCCTTCAGCTGCCACTCCAGAAGGGCATGGGTCTCCCACAGGTCCTGTGTCACCCCAGCGAGCCTGAACAGACCCCTCAAGTGGCCAAGGACATCTCCAGTGGAACGAGACAGCCCTGTGTGGTTAACTGAGTTTCACCCCACCCATCTTCATACACTTCTCATGCAGCTTTATCCCAGAAGGCATCATGCACCTCAGTGCCTGGGGACCTCTCTTCTCCAGACACCCACTGAAAAGTGGGTCTCACCATCTGAGAAAAAAACACTTCTGAGGTACAGATGGATTTCTTGCATTCTTTCCTCAGTCCCCAACCACGTCCCTTTCTCCTTCCTCACTTCCGAGGAAAAATGAGCCTCAGATCCTTCCCTGACCTGACCCTCTCAGATCCATTTAGATCCTGACTGCCAAACTGAAATCAACAAAGAACTTTTCCTTTCCCTTTTCCCTTCATTTATCCATCTATTTCCTACTTGGACTTTCCATCCCTCTGTCATATATCAATCTGAATTCTTTAACAATTTCAGAGCAGGGCTCTAATTTGCATCATAATTTTGTGCACAGTAATAACTGGCATTGGCTAGGTTTCTCAAGAAGGGGAGATAATATAATTCTTCCTCTTCCTGCCTTTCAACTCCTGCATGGGCTGCATYGGATCCATGTTAGGTTTCACTATTACAACATTTCCCATTAACATTGCAAAAAAAGCGGTATTCTCCCCAAACTGACTGAAGTGTGCAGTATAGCTAGGAGCATCCTCAGCAGGAAACAGACAGTGGCTGTCCCTGGTGTATCCCACAGCTACTGATGAGGACAGATTCAGCCCTGTTCAGACACTAAGTGGTGCTATTGAAAGCATACCAGCATCTCTGCAGGGACCTATTTCAGAAAGCTAGGCATTTGCTGTAAAATTGTATGTGTGTGTGTGTGTGTGTGTATTCATAGATGTCTTACTGAGAATAAACTCTCTGGATTATGGCAGAAGGCTAAGGCCGTGGCAGATCAATGTGGAAAGCAAGTAGGTGCTAGGGATGCCATAATCCAGAAGGGCTTGCTAGTATATCGTGCACCTAGATGTGCAGAGCTGGTAGTTTGCGGGTGCTGGTTTTCTTTGAGCAGTGATAGCTGTGAGCCGTGCTAAGCAATGCAGACTATGCACTATACCGAGATAAAATCGTGGAGCTTGTGCTGAGATTCAGCTGGCACAGGGCTGCATGACACTTACAGGGCTCATCTATGGCAGCGTTTCAGGTTGTAGCAGGGGCCCACTTATGGATCACAGCAGATGCAGATGCAAAAATCTCTTGACTATCCCCATTTACTTCATATTGGTTCGTGCTGCAGAACAGTCTTGGAGCATGGAATTAATTTTGGAGGAAAACAAACCAGAAGATAAGCTCCAGGAGTGCACATGATACACTCCAGCTGCTAATAGGTGTTCAGTCCTGGAGGTCAGACTAGAGTTCATCTTAAGTAAAACCCCAAAGAGCATAAAGCGTGCATGTCAGGTCCTCAGCACTGAGTGTTTTACCCTGCACATCCACTCCTGTTGGGTGGCACTACATGCTTAGGTAGACAACTATCCATAGCTAAAAAAAATTCAGATGGCCGGGGAGAAAATAGAAATTTAGAGCTGTGTCTTCCTACTACCCACGCTCTTCATCTTTCTTAACAGAAACAGGTACCATTTGTTGTGTTTCACCCCAGCCTCATTGAACTTAACAGTAGTGAACAGTTCAGTGTTTTCTCCCTAAATGCAACAAGGACATCACCCCAGTATTTGGGATCCTTGAAGACCAGCCTAATCATCAATAGTCAGCTGAGAAGGGCTACCTTAAGCATGTGTCTGGAGGTAGATTGTGAAGCAGCTGAAGTTAGATTTCGTGAAGAGCATTTCCAAGGAAGTATTCCCATTTTGGAAGACTGCCCAGTTGTTCTGTATTTTTCCGTATTCCCAGTACTTCTTTAGGAAGTGTCCCCTTTACTTCTGCCCTCTGCAGACTGTGCCGAGTGCCAGCCTGCAGCCCAAAACAGGTTGCCCAATACCCCGATTTCCTGCTATAGCTGTACTTTGCTGTCCAAGCAGGAGCTAATGGGGTTGTGACTACCTTAGCACTAAATACCATCTATCACTTGACTTTCTGTGGCAGACAGAGAAGTTGATTGAACAACTGCTTACAATTTCTACGCTTTGTATTTCTTGAAATGAATTGTTAACATACTGAATATTTGCCATAATTTCTGTTTCTCAAAATCTCCATGCTTGTCATCAAAAATTGTCAGACCTTCATGGAGAGGGAGCTTCTACGAATGGGGAGACTGGAATAGCTCAATCTTGAAAATCACCTAGTAAAATCCTGGGAAAGGGAAACTCTTACCTCATGCATTAAGAAATATGGCAATTGATCAGACATTCCTGATCCTTTTAAACATGATTAAAGTAGTGGTATGTGTGCTATGGATAAAGTGATATCTTCCAATAAAATGGCAAATTTCTTTAATTTTGTCATTCCAGGAATATAAACAGAAAAAGCTATTTTGGATTTAAGTTCCCAAACATCGGTGATGATCTCTGGACCTTTCTCAGTTTTCTTTGGGTCTCAGTAGCATGTATTTTACCTCTGAAGATAAAATGAGGTCAGACTTCGCTTTCTATGAAGGTAAAATTATGCAGAAGATGGAAATATTCTTAATATTCTTAATATGCACCTTTTCTCTTGACTGTCAGGAGTCAAAGAATTTAAACATTTCAGAAAATAGTATATTATAATGGAAATTTTTATAATGAACGTCAGTGGACCTGAGAAGCCAATATATTGCAACTTTAAGCAGCCTTTCACCAAAGGGTCCAGTTGTCAATGTATAATGTATTCATTTAAATCGTCATCACAGTCAAAGACTTTCTCTCGTTTTCAATTAAATGTATTCAGAGTATTATGAGTTTCTTCTGAGAGAGTTCTGTGGAGGTTGATGAGACTCCAATTTTAATTGTATATTTAAAATTTTATATTTTCTTTTTCAATCATCTCCTGGAACCTTCAATATCATCTTTATTTATTAAAAAATCAAGCTCCCCAACATATTTTCCAACTCTAAAGACAAATCTACCTACAAATGATAAAAAATACCTGGTCCACTCTAAGTACATTAACAGGTACAAGTGCTCTGCACTTAGCCATTGCTGTTCCAGTAAAACTTTCCATAGGTCCTCCTCTTACAGGAAAAGCAGGGAAAGAAGTGTGAATGACCACAGTCTGAAAAGAGATGGGTTTGCACACATACAGCTAATTTCCTTTGACAGTAGTTGTCTTAGGCTCAATTTTAGAAATTTACTGTGGAGCCTAGCATCTTCTCGTGACTTCAGGTGGAGCTGTGGACAGGCCCACTGAAACATTAAATAGCTTAATCCAAATGTTGTGGGTTTAGGTGGATGGATATCCAGTGAATGTTTGTTTGAAGATCCTTCAAGTCTTATTACTCAGGACAAACATCAGTTGTGCTTAATCCTCCTTTTTCTTCCATAAAACACCCTCACGACATTCTGTGTAAACGGCGCATCAACCTGGTCACTCTAAACCTAGATGCATTTGTTGAGGATTATAATCCTGTCCTGTGCCAACTTCATCCCATTTAATTTTATACTGTACCCTCTCCAATTTCATCCTACTATAGAAATCAGTTTAAGTCTTGCTGAAACTCATAGGAAAAGGCAGAGAGATTATATAAACCAGAAATAATGTCCCACTGGGACATAAAGAGCGTCTTTCTTACAATTCGCTAAAGCTGCTCCTCCTGTACACTGAAATTGTGCCCATGTTTCTTTCTACAGAAGCAGCACTCACTGCATCTGTGGCAGCTGCCCTTTTCCAGACTTACTCCTTTTCCATTTTCTCCTCATGCTCCCATCACATGCACAGTGTTTGTCCTGGCCTTTTTCTATCAGTCATCTGTGTCATTCCTTCTTCTGGAGAAGAAACAAGTCTTTGACTTAATTTAAAATGTAAAGCCAACTCAGAAATCTCCTTTGAAATATCTGCTTTAGCAGGTTCAGAAGGGAAATTCCCAACATGAAGTGTGACTTAGACATCAGACTCATTTCACCTGCATGGGGGCGGTTCTGCTGTTTGGATGGGATCAGGTAGAACCAGCCACGTGGAGCAGAGAGATAATCATGGCCCTGAGACAACCTTTTTCTATCTTCAGTCTATCACGTTTTTATTTTGACTCTGCCTCTCCTGGAGCTGCATTTGCAACCTGATTTTTTGTCATCTTAACTTTTCCTCTGCTCTAGCAATTCTAAAGCTTGAGTAGCTGAAGGTGAGAATGGTGACCCAGGATGCTGMGAACGACAGACGATTTCTGGAGGATAAACACTCCCTAACACTCTCCTCTTACCTGTCTCTGAAGGCATTCCAGTCGTCTTCTCTTGCATAGTCTTCACGGATATGGCACAAGGACTACACAGTCTTATCTTCAACCTGTTAAACCATTGCTATTGGGGTTGAGACATATTAGAAAAGACTGTTTTTTAGTCCCAGCTGCACTGTGGTCACAGGTTTACCAAATCATTTAAACTTGTTACATCCCAGTTTCCCCATCTGTTCAAGGGGAGGTTTACAACTGTTGGAGAGGCATTTTTTGAGATGCAAGTCACAGAATAAATAGGCATTATTATGGTTTGGGTCTTCATTTCCCCTTCCCATCCTGCTCTGTAGTAGGAGAGCTTTGCTCTTTTGCATAGGAAGTCGACCTGTATCTAGAATGACTCTTCCTCAGTTTGAGCCTTGGTACTCTCGATGACAGTGACAAAATTTTACTGTGAGAGTCCTGCTCTGTATGGAGAAAGATATATGCATATAAAATGTATAAAAGTACACTTGTCCACAAGTGTATATATGAACCCATATATGTGTGTACATACACAAACAGAAGCCACCCAGACTACAGAACTGCATCGCTGAAGACATTCCTCAGTTGGTATGAAGAATGAGAACATTGTCCATGTTCCTGTAGCACCCAAAAAGGTCAATATGACTTAAGTGGGACAATTTTGGCTCTTCCATTAGGAACCACAACAACTCTAGTCTCAGTGGATCTGCACAAGACACTGTCATTATCCCCGGATCATTGACACGATAGACCAAAACAGCTCCAGTCTATCGTGTCAATGTGCACTTAGGGAGTCCTTAATCCATGGATCATTGGCATATGATGCTGTAAAATCTCTGTAGGAGATGTTATGGTGTAGCGAGTCAATGCACACTTAGGGACTCCTCCATTTGTGAATCATTTACAGTGCATCGTGCCAATTTATACTCAGGGAGCCTTTAATCTGCAGGTTGGTGCATTTAGAGCAGCCCTGTATACTGGAAATACTTGTAGACTAACTGTTGTAGTGTAAACATAAAGTTCACTTTCTTAAATACATTTCAGTTTGCTCAAAAAGGAGCTCCTGAAGGCATATGAATTCCAGTGGCACAACGATGTATCATGCCATGAAAATTTGTAGCTTGCTGGGGTTCTAGGGAATCTTTCAAAATCTCATTGTAAGAACAAAGGCCAAAAAAAGCTGCTGCTGAAACCTGTGTGGTTTTGACCCTCCTGTAAGTTTTTAAAAAATGCTTGAACCAGTCTTTTTAACGTGCTGCTTACAAAATAAATTAATCCCATGGGCCTTCTGTGCTAAAGGATCATTGATCATTTTCATAAGAGCACAGAAAGTATCCTTTTCTGCAAATAATGAATGAGTTGCTGATCCAAAAATGAGACTATTGAGGCAGCTAAATATTTACCAGGGTGATGAATTTTTTTAAGTGGCCTTCAGTTTCACAATGCACATTTGACAACCTGCAGATGCCTAGCTACCTAGTGACATCTGCCCATCAAGCCTAAAAGCTATCATTTGCTCCTTGCAGGCTTGTAACCACAAGTAGGTCCAGTTACTGAAAGCAGAGAAAAGACAGCCCTCCTTTTAAGTATCCATCCCCCAAGTCTTCATCCTGGTATAAATCACTGTCATTCCATTGACTCAATGGGTTTGTGCCAATTAACACCAGCTGACAGCTTAGCCCCATATTTAGTAAAAGCTAGTTTCCAAGGCTAATGGGGTTGATTCAGACCTTTTGCTTACGAGGCAGCTTTGCCACAGGGAGTTATTATTTTTTTTCCAAAAAATGGACTTAAAAATTACCAAAGGCCAGTTCTGACTGCCTTGTTATTTATGATCCTGTGGTTTCTTTTATGAGGACAAGGTATGTCTGCGATGCCCTTTGCCAACACCCCCTCGACACTGGTAAATATGAGGGCTGAGTACCACTTGGCTGCTGCCTCCCTCCCAGCTGCATGCACAATTTGCATCGTGCTCTGTCGTTCCTCAGCAAAAGGGCCTGGTAGGCATGCAAAACATGAACGTGCAGTTTTCATCTCCRCCTTACTTAGAAAATCTACCTAAATTTGAAGCCTTTCTCTTCCGTTTGACCACAACACAATGCCCCAGGTGTTCAACCTGGGATTAACATGGTGCCTTGGGGAGCTCTCCCTGCAAATTCGGCAGGACCACTGCTGCAGCCTTACTGCAGGCAGGGCCGTGGCGTGACCGTCCGGGGTGCGTGCCACTCATCAGCAGTCGGCCCATGACACCCCATGTGTGCAGGCAGCGTGTGTGCGCGTGGGCCAGCCCGGGCGCGCGGGTAGCGGCGTGCAGGCAGCCGCAGCTGCCTGTTCCCTGACTTGGAAACAAAAGCGCTTGACAGGGGCAAGAGTGCAAGCACAGTCGGAGCTGGGGAGCCAGCGAAGCAGTAATCCAGGGAGTCAGTAGATCAGCTGTGGGGATGGGGGGAGAGCGGGGGGCGGAGGGCGGCGGCGAGGAGGGGGGAGAGCTGGCAGGTCTATTTGAATATCAGGCTCTGCCACACTCGGGGCTCCGCTGACAACTTCATTACCTCCACATATAAAAATGACTGCAGGGTAATGCAAATGGCTTTTGCGTCGTACACTCGCCTGCGTTCTGCATGCCGGCTGCAGGCCGAGGAGACCTGGCGATGGAGCCCGGAGGCAGACGAGCTTTTGTCCAATTTAATAGGATATCTCTTCAAGGCATAATCCTCTCCTCCCACTCCCCATGCATTATGGAGTCCGGTGACCTGGCTCTTCAGGCACGGGGAGGGAGGGGGGGCTGTCTTCGGCTTGACCTCATCCGTCAATCACAGGAGAAAGAAAGCAGGGGGAGAAGGAGGGAGGGATGCCTATCTATCTATAAGAAATTTCTAATGAATGTTAAGCAAATTTCCTACAGCCTGACACGGTGATCTAATTAATATTATAGAAATGTCGACGGAATATCATTCTGCAGATAGGATTTATCACCTTGAACTGCTGCATAACTGATGGTGAAGGAATGGGCACCCCCGTCCCCCCTGATGCTGATTAAATTAGACATAAGCATCAATATGTTACTTATTGGAGACTAGAATTTCATGCTATTACTCTTCAGTTAATCAGAGAACTGTATCTTTTTTTAAAAGATATCAGACTCCCAGTTCTGCTTGTCTGATAAAACAGATGAAGGGTTTGACTATACRACATTCACTGTGTGGGGGAAAAATTCAAAAAGAAATCCTACCTAAAGCAGGCTGAAAGGTCCTGCAACGACCTTGGGAAAGCTCATCGTGAACACACCCGACCCAAAATTCAGGGTGGCGTTGATTCAGATGAAAGGAGCAGCAACATATTATTATTTCCCCTTTACTGAGCATAAAAAGAGTGGTGAGGAGGAGGCCTGCCATTCGTTTGCCCAAGATGCTTGGAGACAAGTCTCTTCCTGCTATACAAGATGCACCCAAGCCTTATTCCCTTGAGCAAGGGCACCAAAGACTGCCTGAGAGCACTGGGCTGCGGCACGGGTCTGCTGCCTCTTGCCYGAACCAGCCACAACCCACTGCGCGCTGGCATTGACCTACCAAAACCTGGAATTACGGAGTTAGCCTTAAGCTCTTCTTGTGAGGAGTTTCACCCTAATTATTCATTATTAGGGGACTCTTTTGTGTGAGTAGTGAATTCCTCTTTCCACAGTAGTACGTAACACCTCAAGTTGGTTGTTTTTTTCCTAGACTTCCCTTTGTTCAGCCTTTATCATCCTTCCTCAAAGGATGTGTGCAGAAAACAGTTCCTCTCGGAGAAGCTTTGTTTGATGGTGAATGATCAGGGCACCTCAGCACCGGAACAACACCAAGAATGATACCAGTCATTGAGATAACTGACTTTTCCTTTATGTGTTTAATGCCTAGCAGGAGTGATTATACAAAAAAAAAAAAAAAGGTTGGGGGTTGCTAGCTGTCATTATATTCTGCGACGACGTGGCTGTGAAGAAGGTAGAGCTGTTCAAGAATGTGTAGCTAGGTGAAATGGGATGAGTCTAAGCATAGGAAAATTGTGACAGAATATCAGGAAACATTTCCTCACAGTGAGGCCTTCAATTGTGTAATGGTCACCCCAGGGAAGTGATAGAAGTCTTGGCACTTGAGTAATTTAAAATTAGAGTGGGTAAAGCACAGGGGAATATCCTGTTGGGAGCAATCCTGTATTGATAGTTGAATAGGCAGAGTCACCTAATTGGTCTTTTCAGGCAGAAGTGGGAGTCTGTGATGACTGATCTGTCCCTTAGGCATTAGGTTGCAGAATGACCATTTTGCATCACTAAATGCCTGTTCCTGATTTTCTGGTTGGGCAGTTTAATGCATTTCTAAGCTTGACTAGCAGAGATGAATATTGTTGCATCCTATATGGGGCATAAAAATGTTAAGCTTGAAAGAAGCTCTCACGGCAGATAACAGGATTTGTGATTCTGATCCAAAACGTTGTGATTAAAATCTAACAGTGTGATGCAAAATTTAATGAGTGGCTGTCAGCATCCTTTTTGCTCAGGGTTCCATTTCACAATCTGTTTAATTTTGCACTACTACCAGCAGCAGCAACCCTCCCACCTCACAACACCGGCAACCTCTGCCTTCCCATCTTCTCCCTTGTGCCAGCACTAGTGACTGGGGGGGCTGCGTGGTCAGCTAGATCTCTAAGAATGAAAAGTTACCCTGCAACACCCCCCAAAGACTAGTGCTCAGCCAAATCAGCTCTCAAAGCAGCTGCCTGCCGAGCTGTGTGGATGCTGAGGCCAGCAGAAGTGAGGGATACAGATATGCAGCTTCAGGTTGGGGGCTTTCAGTGACAGCCCAGACTTAGGTCAGCTTCTGCTGATCAGCAAATCCAGTCCTCCTTATTTTAATGCTTTGAAAAAATAAGGCACAGCCAGCATAAGCACTTTTCCATGGTCGCGTGGTCAATCTCTAAGAGCTTTAGCTACCTTAGGGCCATCGCGTGATGACCTCCCTGCTAAACTCCCCAGTGGAAGTCAGATCCAGTGCAGATGCATAGCTTGGGATTCAGCTCATCTCATTTAGCAGCCTAAAAGTTAGGC
Organism: Phoebastria nigripes; assembly: GCA_035582835.1. Lineage (NCBI taxonomy): Eukaryota > Metazoa > Chordata > Aves > Procellariiformes > Diomedeidae > Phoebastria > Phoebastria nigripes. Next base: position 69,107 of record JAYKAV010003374.1, on the reverse strand, counting down.
TTCCAGGCTGAGCTTTCTGCAGCCCAAGAAGAGAGCGGGTGTCTCCAGAGGGTGATTCACCTCCTGTATCTTAGGCTTAGCCTCAAGCACCAGTTTCAGGCTGGGATGAATCTCAATGGCTGTGGAGGGAGCCCAGATGACTAATTCAGAATAGATATCTAATTTTCGACAGTGAAAGTGAGCTGGGGTGAATGCCTATCCTTGGATATAAAGAATTAGTCCATGAAGTGCTCATGCTAATGATAAGCTTCAAAATGATATTGAAATATTGTTTTAAATATACATTTAGCAATCAAATCTTCTTTCTGTGCGGGAGTTCTGAAATCGATCCTTTTGGGATTGAGAAATGTTCTTTGTGGTCCCACAATGACAGTTCTCTGTCTCAAACAGGTGTTTCATCTCTCTCACACATTTTTCTCAGACCCCAAGAGGCATAAACTCATAGATTAATTTTGTTTTGTTTTTTATTAACTAGAACCATTTTTTCCTTAATCTGCAAAAAGCAGAAACAACTTGATGACAAGCGAAGGGGTGGTAAGAGTGACATGGGCCATAGCCCTGCTGTTAAAGCCAATTAGTTTGGCTCGCATACCCCTGGGTCCAGGCACAGCCACGCAGCTCCTCGCTCAGGTCACCTGCCCTTGGCAATACATTAAGGTTTGTGATTATGTGGAACCGAATCACCCATGGCCCAAGAAATACTCAGATGCACCACTCCACTCAAAATAGATGGTATCATGCTGGTTACACCTGGCTACAAACTAGGACCTCTAAGCGGTGAGCTTTTATGCTACATATATGTTATAGGAAGACACACATTGTGTGAAGACTGTGGCTATGTGACCTATGCTAACACAGGAGATGGTACACAGCACAAGCAAACGCACACTGTATCACCCACCATTTTGTACTGGCTGTGTCCTACCCCCCTGACAAATGTGCGGTCACATTTGCTCTTGTATATAAGCATTCATTCATCACTTTCAGTCCTAAAATACCAGGAGATAAATACAGTGCATTTCTTCCCTTTTAAATCTATAGGAACTCTTGTGTCCTAAGGAAAGCGAGACACGGTGTATAACATTGGCTTTAAACTACATAAAGCTGCAGAAAACCTCTACTTTGATAGCTGTCTGTTTGCAGCGTGATGATAAAGTGCACCTTCCCAGCACAACTTAAAGATTGCTCTTATTACAGATTTAAAGCAGAGATGAGGAAAATGTATAGCGATTTACTAACATTCTTAAATGATGAAATACAGTAACAGAGGAATGATAACTTCCCTTTTCAGCAACTGCTCTAACCTACACTAATGAGTAGACTGTTAGGGATTTTCTTCACTTAGCATTTCTCATTATTAATAAATTTTGCACTGACAACTATAAAGTGAACACTTTGGATTTATGCACCTAACCTAATTACATATGCTGCATGTACGCATTTCATTATTTACTTGACAGATTCATTCCTTGATACCATAAATAATTAAAGAAGGATCAAATATTAACAATCAGATACATGTTAATTCTCCTCAAATCTGGGGAAACAAACACATTTTATTTTCTCTTCAATAAAAACGGAATAAAATGCTTTCATTAGAAGGATTTTAAAAATAGGTAAAGTTACTGAGTGTCATTTTTATTTTGCATAGAGTGAAAATTAAAATGTCCAGCTGCTCTCTAGTCCCTTTACAGGAACGCATATAGCAAATAGTAAGTATAAAAGGTTAGTAATTCCTTTTTGACAGTTTCTAAATGAAACATTTTGGTTTAGTATTTGTCAGGCAATCTCAGAGGGAGATGACTTCAAATGTAAAGTCTGATCCTGTCCCCATGAATGTCAACAACAAATTCGTACTGACTTCAGGTAGGACAGCATCCATCCCATTATTTCCTATGCATTAGCGGTTCATTTTTTTCCAACCTAAAACCCCAAACTCGCCCCCTCCCACCAAGCACTATCAGCTGAGCAAGGGCCTGATCCTGCTCACCGGTGAGCGCTGGCAATGCCCAGGGTAGCCAAGAGCCCTGCATGAGCAGCACCTCCGGGGTTCAGCCTTGCTGTGAATAAAAGGTGAAATTCTGCTCCTTCCCCTTTCTGCCGCTGCGTTACATCCTCTCTGCAGGCATCCTACTCTGGTTTTGGTGGGGTTTTCTGAAGAGGGTGTAGCACAGCAGGAACCAGGCAAGGCAACGCTCCCTGGCCCAGGAGCCTGCCAGGTCCCTGTGGTCCCTTCAGCGTCAGTGGTGGCCGGGGCGAGAGCTGCCCCCCAGCCCTGAGAGCCACTCAGGGCCTCCAGAGTTAGGTCTCTTCTCAGAAGAGCTACTGCTTAAGCTTTGAGTTATAATTAAATCTTCAGGCGAATTATTTGTGACGGAAAGCTGCTCCCAGTCACAAACCCATATGAACTGTCTTGCCTGCTGCACAATTTAAATTGATGTTTAAATATTTTTATACACATTATTCAATATCTCCATTTGATCAAAAATATTCTCCAATTTGAACAAATTTACTTTTGGATATCACATCCCACAATTTTATCATTTTAAAGGTGTTAAAAATTCATAGATTGCCACATTATTCATCATGTAAGATTAATGCCAGCCTGACAGGTTTTGCAAAGATCTGGGTTTTTTTTTCTAAGTGCATATACCATATCTGTATGAGATGTACCTTGGTTGTTGAATATTGATTATTCACATCTCCTTTCTTATTTCTGATGCTAAAGAGAGAATATTAGGGTGTGATTGTCAGGGTTAGTGTCTCTCTGACCTACACGTGTACTATTAATAATTTATGAGTTGATTTGAAATAGATCTCTGTGAAATGAGCTGGCAATAAGCAGGGCTGTCTAAGATGACAAAGATTCAGAACAGGGCAACTCATGTACATCAGCTTCCTGGTTTCAATCTGAAAACAAAATGAAACAAAAACTTAATATGCCTTACACAGTAGTTAGGGATTTATTATTTGAATACACCAAGCAATATCACTGCTCCATATTAAAAGTTATCTCTGGATGATGCAATTGATATATTTATTAGTCAAACTTTCTAAAGTATTATGCTTATTTAACTATATAAGTATATATATATGATGCATGAATGAACAATAAAAGGTATGGCAGTCGTCTGGTGGTCAACCCTGCAGTTACTTGACGAGCAACTGCTTGCAAATACAGAGCCAGCTTGCAGACTCTTAATTCCATTTAAGAGTTGTCTCCCTGAACCCAAAGAAGATAAAAATAACAAAGGTCAAGGTCTGCAAAGGCAGCTGCTGGATTGGCTTGAGGTTGCCTAACATCTAATGGGAGCTCCTTGACAATTAGCATTATGTTTTTTTTTCTTTAAAAGCCTTCTTCCCTTACACTTTACCTCTTCATTTAGAAAGCAGCCCTGTTTATGTCCACAGACTTACTGAGGATGCCCAGATCGCATTTAAGAGGCGTCCTCAGGAGCAGACCTGGAAAAGGTAGTCTGTCTCCCAATCGCTGACGCCAGTCACGCCCCGACAAGGTGCCTCCGGTAGATCGGCACCCCGCTGGAGCCCCTCGCAGGGAGGAAGGGTCTCCCCTGGCAAGGGGTGGTGGGAGCACAGAGTGCCCTGCCGGGGCAGGGCAGGGGTGGCCACCCTCCGGGACCACCCAGTGTGGGCTTAGGTGCAATGGCAGCGAGACATGGCTAAGAAACCACAACAGGGATGCCCTCTGCGTTTCAAAGTGTGCTCTAGTAATTTCATAGTAACACCGGCTCTCTGCCAGCTCGCCCTGGAGAAACACATGTAGTAAACTGCTGGCCTCATCACCTAGCATTGGGATTCTCTGCGTCTACCTTCTTCTTTTCTTGGCTGCTTGGCTGAATGTGTTTGTTGCTCACTGGCAAGGTGCATTTCTGGTTTCCTTGTCAGACGCACTGCTGTGATCCTGAGTCCTTGATCTGGATGGAAATATGGCACGTAAGGAGTTTTTTTTAAATGTGATGCGATACAAAAACAAATGGGGAAAGTAAAGTCTATCTGACCTTACCAGAAAGGAGGCTGTTTCTTAAACTGCAAACACCTAACCGTTAGGCACAGGGAAACTAGTTAATACCTCATTGCAAATCTGAAATAAAGATGTTCAACCAAGGAAATTACATTGAGCAGCACAGAACAGTGTGTCAGAGTCACGGGGGTGCTACAGTGACACAGAGACAATGAAACAGGATGACACCAGCTCTTCTCGGTGGGAGGGTTTTCTCCTTCTGTCTCCTGGGAGTTTTGCTGCACATCCTTTGTAGGAAACCTTTCCACCAAAAGTGGCAGCAAGCCCTTTGGAAGTCTTATTAATATTCTTCCTCGGCACTGTAAAGTACGCTGTAGGCAGGAGATGACAGTTGTCTTACCGTGAGCAAGTGAAGAGCAGGGGGCTAACACCAGTGACTGACATACTCCAGTAAAACTGCATCGCTGGCATCTCAGAACAAGAAATTAATCAGAAGGGAGAATCGACTCGTAATCGCAAGCCCAGCCAGCAGCCGAAGCGGTTATTTATTATTTGCAGTATGGAGCACCGAACGTGTGCTTCCCAGACAAATCGGAGGGCAAGGTCCTTGCCCTGAAGAACATACAATTTATGCAGCCGACCTGCGAGATGCTGCGGGCCCTCCCGGGAAGAGCGGAGCAATTTCATCTCAGGATCATTTTGGCGCATCTTGGGAGGTCTCGCCTCTCTTGCTAACACAAATGGTTCTTCTGACCCCGGGGGATGACTCCTGTAAGTGAGGATGGTTTGGTTGTTAATCTGTGACTCGCAAAAAGTAAAATCCTTTACCTGTCTGTAGAGTTTCTGCATGTGCACAGTATTAATACCTGCCTAACTGAGAGGGGAGCTTGAACTCCTCGTATCTACCAGGGGAGCTGCAAAGTATCATGTGGCAGAATTTGGCAGGCGTCTCTCAGYGAACCCCAAAACACCGTTCCTGGGGGGAAAGCTGAGCAGGGCAAAACCACATCAAAGTGGTGCAAACAGGGGATGAGCAAGAGCAGGTGACCCTCCCGCTGGTGACACCCCTGACACCACCCAGAGCCAGAGTGGTCCCCCTCGGTTGTGGCAGGAGAGCTTGAGCCAGGGCCCCCTCATAGAATCATAGAACCATAGAATCATAGAATATTAAGGTTGGAAAAGACCTCTAAGATCATCGAGTCCAACCATCAACCCAACACCACCATGCCCACTAAACCATGTCCCTAAGCGCCTCATCTACATGTCTTTCAAATACCTCCAGGGATGGTGACTCCACCACTTCCCTGGGCAGCCTGTTCCAATGTTTAACCACTCTTTCAGGAAAGAAATTTTTCCTAATGTCCCATCTAAACCTCCCCTGGCACAACTTGAGGCCATTTCCTCTCGTCCTATCACTAGTTACTTGGGAGAAGAGACCGACACCCACCTCGCTACAACCTTCTTTCAGGTAGTTGTAGAGTGTGATAAGGTCTCCCCTCAGCATCCTCTTCTCCAGACTAAACAGTCCCAGTTCCCTCAGCCACTCCTCATCAGACTTGTTCTCCAGACCCTTCACCAGCTTCGTTGCCCTTCTCTGGACATGCTCCAGCACCTCAATGTCCTTCTTGTAGTGAGGGGCCCAAAACTGAACACAGTATTTGAGGTGCAGCCTCGCCAGTGCCGAGTACAGGGGCACGATCACCTCCCTACTCCTGCTGGCCACGCTATTTCTGATACAAGCCAGGATGCCGTTGGCCTTCTTGGCCACCTGGGCACACTGCTGGCTCATATTCAGCCGGCTGTCGACCAACACCCCCAGGTCCTTTTCTGCCAGGCAGCTTTCCAGCCACTCTTCCCCCAGCCTGTAGAGTTGCATGGGGTTGTTGTGGCCAAAGTACAGGACCTGGCACTTGGCCTTGTTGAACCTCATACAGTTGGCCTCAGCCCATTGATCCAGCCTGTCCAGGTCCCTCTGCAGAGCCTTCCTACCCTTGAGCAGATCAACACTCCCGCCCAACTTGGTGTCGTCTGCAAACTTACTGAGGGAGCACTCAATCCCCTCAATCAATGATCCAGATCGTTGATAAAGATATTGAACAAGACCGGCCCCAAAACTGAGCCCTGGGGAACGCTGCTCGTGACCGGCCACCAACTGGATTTAACTCCATTCACCACAACTCTCTGGGCCCGGCCACCCAGCCAGTTTTTTACCCAGCGAAGAGTACACCTGTCTAAGCCGTGAGCTGCCAGCTTCTCTAGGAGAATGCTGTGGGAGACAGCGTCAAAACACTTGCCCTCCTTCCTCTGCCCTCCTCCTTGCCCCCCCTGCTATAGCAGACAGAGAAACGGAGAACTGCCAGAGGATCCTTCTCTAGGAACTTCATTTCACTTTATAAAGCCAAATCTTTGAGGTCTTTTTCCTGAGTTATTCCTAAATGGGAATTAGGGCTCTGCCTTCAAAGAAATTTCAGGGGGTGCTGACGGTGATGGTCACGAATGAGTGCAAGCACATCACCATTGCTGCCATGAACTGACTCCCCAAATCATTTTCCACTATATTTAACATTCAGGTCTATACTTGCTTGTGTTTCACCTAGGAAAATCCCAAATACTCAGTCCCCAGACCAGCAAAATGCTTTGTGGACTCACAACCCCTGAAGTAACCCAGAACACTCCGCTCCTTACAGGATGCAACACATCAGTGCACATCCAGCTCATCAATCTAAGGCATCAATGAGTTTGCCATCATCAGAAGGAAACGTAAGCCTCATCTTTTTACAATGGCTCCAACATCATCCAGGAACAAGGAGGGACAAACTAAACCAAGGCATTTCCTAATGGCTCTCTTCTGTGGGAAAAAGGAAAGATAACATTGTACTTCTGGCTTCTGGAAAGGACAAGAACTCTCTTATTTACAGGCAGTGGCTGGTGCTGATAAATGCGTTGTAGGAAGCCATTGTGATTAGCAAGAAACAGGGTGGGAGGGAAGAGCTAGTAAAGCTCCAGGCACGGCACAATGCTCTGTCCTTGGCACAGGCTTCATCTCCTGCTCAGAAGTCATTGTCACTTTGAACAAACAAYGCAGAATCAGGATAAGCTCGCAGACCCTGCTGGTGAAGTGTCTCAGTCACCACCCCGAGAAAAAGACCTGGTCAGAAAGCAAAATATGAACCTTAAAAGATTCTGCTTGGGTTTAATTAAATGGGTTGTTGCAGTCTAGAAAATTATATTTACCTATAATGCTTGTATTTGAAGTCAATTTTTGAGACTTGTTTCTACGGTAGTATGGAAAGCCAGGTCACACATCCCATCAGCAAAATAAATTCACGTGCTGTGAGGAGGTCTGCTGGAATCAGCTGAACAGGCAACACAACTTTGGTACGGGAAGTTTAAAGCCCAGGTTTGCAGTGCTCATTCACACAAACAGTCTTTACTCATGCTAGCGGTCCCAAATCATTTTAATAAGTGCTGTCATGGATGGGTGAGTAAAGGCTGAAAGATCCGGCCAAAATCAATCTTTCCTATAGTTTTTAGTCAACATCAGCCCTGCTTCCTTCAGTCCAGTTCCAATGATAACACCATCTGATATCAACAAGACCGCAGCACTTCTGCAAGTGTCCCTCAGAGAAAATCCTGCCAGTGCTGCTTATTTAACCAATACAAACAAGGTACCCTAATTGCCTCTCTCTTCTCACCTCTCTTTTTTTAATTAGCAAGAGGAGTGAGTAACCCCCTTTTTCCAAAATAGACATAAATCTCTGTTCTGAAAGCTGCTACCCGAAGGATAATTAGCCCAAAATTTTCAGATGCAATAGATGCCAGAGGGAGTTTGGTTTCCAAGCGCGAGAGTGCACAGTGCTTGGAAGCAAAAACCAAATCCCTTTCAGGTGTTTCAAGTCAAACATCAAAAACTAGGGCCCCTCTGCTACCGCTCACAAACAATCTGTGCCAATAGCTGGGGTGAGATTTTTCGCAAGGAGCATGACTCTTTGTCCCTCCCAGCAGGTAAAGTGGTGGAGCCCAGGAGCGAGCGGGAGGATCCTTGTTCCTCCCTTATCTGCAACAGACACCCCGTACAACCCTGTGCATCGCCTCACTGTTCCTCAGTTTCCCCAGCTGTAAAACAGTAGATCCTGTTTATTGTAAGGTTGAATTAATCCCTCATTGCAAAAGGCTTTGAAACTCCAGACAGGAAAGCTTTATCATAAACACAGACAAATTATTAACTTCCTATATCCAGCCAGTGATGTGCTGACTCTGGTGCTAAGGGGGAGCTTTGACTTCCCAGCAAAATTCAAACCATCCAGGAGCCAAACTTACTTTAAGACTTCATTTTTTGTGCAACTGAGTTGGCAACATTTTGGTGGATAGACAGTCATATCCCACCTCCCCTCCCAGTGTCTTAGATTGTTAGAAGTAGCAAGAGTTGTGGGCCTTTTATAGAGCAGAAAATASTAATAAAAGGGAAGACTCATATAAGCAGGACTTATAAGCCATTTTTTGCCATATAACAACAAGCCAGCCTGTTGCTATATACAGGTTACTCTTCCAACAAAGTTATTTCTTGGGGCTAAGTACTACTGTCCCAAGGTGGACATTCATAGGGTTACTTTTCTATCATAGGACTGGGTCTCCCAAGGCTCTCACATGTTGGGGGAGTGGTGGGCTCCTTCAGGGGATGAGTCAGAGCAAATAAATTTAGTTAGGAATGAGCCTCCCTAGGCTGAAGTTAGCCTTTGAGAAAAACTCTCCCCACACCTCAGGTACCGCAGTCTCATAATTCAAAACATAGAGCCTTCAAATGAACATTGGAAGTAAAAAACAGTGTGCAGACACAAATGGGAACACAGGTACACTGGACTTCGTGGGTGAACTCCTGTCCCATGCTGAGGTCTCTAATTAAAGCCCTATTTCATGGTGAGAGTGCTGGGTGCAGACCAAGTYGTATGTTACTACCTGATGGCCGTTGCCTTTGAGGAATGTAAGAACTGGGACAGACCAGTGGTCCTTGTGACTCTGAATCTGCTCTTGGGCAAGGGCCACCAGCACACACCAGAAGACTGCAGGGGCAAGACAGGCATAGGGTGATGCCTCCCTCCCTGGGATACCTGCCCAGCTCTCAGCCTCACACTGGCTTCATAGGGATAAAAACACAAGCCCAAAATTTGGCAAAAAACCAAGAAATAGTCATGTATCCAGAGAAACACAACTCAGGGAGTGAGCTGCTAAAATATCTCAGGGGATCCAGGCCCAAGTGAGGGATGTCCTGAAGAACTCAGGGCTCCGTTTTTGAGTGTTTAACACTCCCACCCGACCCAGGCTTTTAAGAGAGCTTGGCCACCTTTGCCTGCTGGCTGCCTTTTCCTTGCAGAAACCCTTTTAAGAATGTACTGCTTATACAGGAAATAAAATAAAATCATGATTCCTGACACTCGGCTCAGAGGTGTGACTTCTGAAAAATCACAAGTGCTCCTTTTCTGAAGCACAAGGAGACATTGTTCTTTTAAAACAGTTTTAATTACCTGTGTAAATAACATGAAATAAGAACGTATGAGAGGTCTTAGAAGCTGGAAATACATGGCATTTTGAAAGCATGAACATGCAAAAAAGAAAAGATAGATTTTGTAGTCCACTTTATCATCGCTATTATTGATCATTATCATGCATTGAAGATTCAGGACTTAATGTAAACGTAAGTACACTAAAAACTTCTAGAATACTAGGAAATAAATCCAGAACTTCATCTACTACCTATTGTCTTTCAGAAACAAAAAACATTTTCACTGTGTTTGAAAATTACTGTTTGAAAATRTTCTCTACTTCAAAGCAGACATTTTTCTGTTTTCAGGAAAAAATTAACTATAGCACATTCAAAAAGGCCACCTATTGGTTCAAACAAGAATGTCATTTTTAATCTGAGTGCCATTTGGAAGACCGAATTTTTTCACCTTCAGTATAAGCAGCACGAAGTTTTTTCCATCTACTTCAATTGAATCAGTGCTTGATATTTCTTAACACTTCTACTCTGAAATTTGCATTTAGGATTTGCACGTAAATTAAAACAGGCCTTCTGTATTGGTATAAGTTACAAAATATCTGCAGCAAAGATATTTTTGTTCAGAAGGTTTAACTGTTGCTTTTTTCTGTATTTGGTTTTCTATATCATGTTTTTGATTTGCTTTCTGATTAACCATCAAAGAATAAAAATAGTGTAAGAATCTGGCAAAATGCCCATCTCAGCTGATGACTGTTTTCTTACCTACAAGCTAAAAACCAACCCCAACTAGTAAATACTAGTAGTAAATACTAACTTTAAATTTGTGAGCACCCAAAATCATGGGTGTCGCAGGAAAGTTCTACCACTCAGGCATATTCTAAATATATCCATGGGAAGGAATCAGAGAAAGTGCAAATACTTATAATTACAATATCCATTTAAACTTAAAATGTTTTCGTTTGTTGTTTGAAATAATTCTAAGCTCAGGCACATGCTGGCACATTTAACATGGAAATTAGSTGTGCCTGATCAACATTTTAACAAGAGGAACATTTGAGCAAAACCTATAGCTGCAGTAGTACCAGAGTGGTTTGCCAATCCTGATCGTTAAAAAAAGCAAAGATAGACTCGGTGAGACAATGGTTGAGTTGGGTCTGTGTACCACCATAAAAGAGAAATTATTCCCTACCTTTGGGGGAAATCTGAGCTAGTTGACATGTCTGAAGATCTTTTAATTTATCAGGAGACAGTAAGACAAAAGATATTCTTTGAAGGACCACGATCAAATTGTAATCTATTGGTCTGGGTTGGGTTTTTTTTGTTTTAAATCAAGGAGATCAAAGCTATGATCCGGATTATTAGCTGACAACTATGAGAGCAATGTAAAGGCTACCACAGAGCTAGATCTAGCCCCTGCCCTGCAAGGAGGACACGGTAGCCCTTCTCCAAAGAGTTTGCAATTTGGTAAGGGCAGGTCTCCAGCACCATGCACTCAACCCCGTGGACATTCCCAAACTTAGGACTGAATACTCGAGTTTTGGTACCAGGATTCATATAACCATCCTGGCACAATGATGGGAGACAAGGCCAATATGCACATGGACAAGGTTGACCAGAGGATTCGAGCCACATAGGTCTTATTTGCTGCATTTTATTTTTAATCTGTGTTTGCCATTACAGTCTTTGCAAACAATAGTGGTTTTACTGTCAATTCCCCCTGTTTTACATCTTTTCCTTTCTCCTGGGTATTATGCAGAAATGACCCACAAGGAGCAAACAGTGGATGTAAGCGGTCGCGGCGGGGAAATGTTCAACTACCAAAAAGCATAAAGCAAAGAAACAAAGAGAAAAGGAAAAATACCCCTCCGTCTTTGCATGGCATTTGCCACAAGAGTAAGTAAACACTTTGCAGGGAGAAATATGATGATGTCTCATGGAAACCTTTTACAGTCATTTCTAAAAACTGTATTCACTACCAGCGCAGTCATTAACAGGTTGCCAGGAGAGAAAATAAAAGCTCCTAGACTGTTTCCGTACAGTCTGCACCCGATGTTATTACTATTACATCAATGCCTAGAAATGATAATGGGATGAGGGCCCTCCCCAGCCAGGCACCGTGAAAAACTGTACTGAGAGGTTGTCATGAACCAGCAGACAAAGGGAGTTTTCTTACTCTCGTCTTTGTACATGGGAAGTTGGGGCACATCATGTGCAGAGTCACCCTCGCCCTGGCAGCATGGAGGCCTGTCCTCGCCCCCAGATCTGCTCCTTACCCGTCTTGAGCATCCTTTTCCCCGCTAGGGAAGGCATCGCGGTCCAGGCTGGAAGACAAGTACCTCCTGGTTCCCACTTCCCCAGGTTCACAACACAAAGACCTCTACCCCTAAATCCCTCCAGCCTTTGGCAGCCCAGAACCCATTCCTGGGACCTCTGATGCTGTGGCTCCAGGTGCTCGGTGGCTCCCGGGAGGGTCCATCTGAAGGTCTGGCCGAGAGGCAGCAAGCCCCACACTGATGCTGCAGACCTGTCATTCGGATACCTTCCTTTTCCACCACGACAGGGCTGCCTTCATGGCATTTTCATTGCCACGGGGCCGGGAAAGCACCACTCTGGTGCCTGCACTCACCAGGATATGTCCCTCCTCTCCCTCCCCCTGCTCTGCTCCATACATGAATACATTTCTCTCTTTTTTTTTTCCTTTTGGTATTTATTTTTTTTTCTCTTTCCCATTAYCCCTTTAATGCAGAGCAGGGCTGCTGATTACAAAAGAGGCAGTTTGACTCAAGCAATAGGTCTTCTTCACTAATCCTCACTGTCATGGAAATTCCAGCTGCTACAAGAATAAGAGGCTCAATCCATATTTGCCAGCTCTAATATGAAATCTGTCAGGGCCCAAATTAATGAGTTCCAAATTCCTTACATCACGATAACAGGTTAAGACTGGTCAATTAATTACATAAATCCTTCCCGATTCATTGTGCATTTTCAGGCGAGATTGTGTCTTACATAACCGGGTGACACAAGGCCTTTTGGCTCTTGTTGTTCCGCAGAAAGGCCTCCATTTAAGTGCAGCCTGCCTGCCACGGAGGCTGGTAAATGTCACGCCTTGGCTTTGCGCTGGCCCCTAATTGCTTTTGTATATATATATAAAAAAAAAATTATATATATATATATATATAAAAAAATTTTAAAAAAATTGCGGAGCCCGGCACTGCCGTGCCGTGGGGGCCGGTGCGTGGGGGACGGCGGGGGCTTCCCCGTGGGGAGGCAGGTGCAGCCCCCCCCGCCCCGGCTGAGCCCCATCCCCAGCGCGGGGGGCGCTTCCCTGTTTTGCCTGGTTGCGGAGCTGCGCGGCTGCGGGAGGGGCTCTGGGAGCGGGGTGGGGAGCAGTAACACCGAGAAATAAGCGATAGATATTTTGTAACCCCCGCGCCCCCGCGGAAAGCCGCGGGGATGAGSCGCGCTGTCAGCGCGGGGGTCGCCGCCCCGCGCCGCGCCGCGCCCCGCCCGGCTGCGCGCCTCTCGCTGACCCACAGCGCC
>JAYKAV010003374.1:36861-55525 GCA_035582835.1 Phoebastria nigripes | reverse complement strand
AGCGCCGGGCCGGGGCGCGGCGGCGGGGAGCGGCGCTCCTGCCTCCCGGCGCCCCGGGGAGCGCGACCTGGGGTGCTGCCTGCCGTTTCCTTTTTTTCCCTTTTTTTATTTTTTAAGCTTTTTACCCCGCGGGAGCAGCCGCTGCGGGGCAGCGCGGCGGCAGAGCCCCGCGGGCAGCCGGCCCCGCCGCCCGCCGAGCGAGAGCTTCAGCAGCATCACACGGAACACCCACGCGGGTGCTAGGGGTGCCTCGCGAATTAAAAGCGCGGGGGGTCAAGCCCCAAGGAGAAAGTTTGATTTCTGTGTTATAGGGTCACTTGAATTATTTTCTAAGGAGGTTTTGTTCCAGAAGGCAAAGAAGCGATTTAACACGTTACAGAGTATTTTTAACACCGGAGAAGAGAATAACCGTGTCTTTCCTAAAGCATTTAGGCCTCCCATGAAAAGAACCAACCCGGTGCTGGAAATAACGATTTACATTTTTGCAACATTGTACAAGCTAGCGGGGACAGGTAAACGCCCCGGGCAGGAGCGCTGCTCCGGCTCCTGCAGGCACAGGGACGACAGCGAAACGCACGGGTTTCGTTCTTCCCGCCGCCGAACACGCTGACTTGAGCTGTACCTTGTATTTTACAACGGAGCAAGTCACCAGTACGGCGTAGCTGTGCAATTTAAATAGCGCTCTGGAAAAAATGTCAATATAGCACATGTCAAAAAAAAGACTCGGGCACAGAATTTTGTCAGTGGTAGATGGTGGGGCTTTTAAGAGTATAAATTTTCTCAATGCTTATAAAACGGCACTGCTATTGAAATGAAAATTTTCTTTCCAAAAGACAGTTTTCCTCATCTTTCGTGAAAGTATATTTCAATGACACTGTAAGTAACAGGTTGCCTAATACTAGTTTACAATACCCTGAAGTTACACGTTACAGAATTTGATAGCCTATGTGACTGGAGTTATTTTCACTTGTTTATATTTTCTACAAAAACAATAACAATAAACCCAAACCAAACACCACTTAGTGTGTGTGTGTGTGTGTATATATATATATACACACACCCCCACACACCCCAAAAACAGTTGAACAGTAATTACACATGGTAAGTCATAACGTGATTAGGATATTGATATTGAAATGAAGGAAACCTTACTGGCAGGTTTAATCACAAGATAAATAAAACAAGTTACTACTTTCTAATTACTTAAAAGCTTTTAAGAAATCATCATAATAATGAAAATATAAAGTTTAAGCAAAAGATAAAGCGAAGTTTTTGAGTGCAGAATTGTTGCAATTACATATAAATTAGCAAKAGTAATTAGATGATATTATAAACACGATACTAGCCTGTTTAAGGAACTAGCAGGAAATATCAGCATTATTCACAACTAAAAAATGGGAATCAAAATACCAGTGATCAACTGAATCAAAATATATTACATAGTGTTGGGGGGGGGGGGGGGGGGGGGGGGGGGGGGACGGGGGGGGAAAATCACCAAATCATTGAAGTTACAAAAGACATTAAAAATTTTTTTTTTTTTTTACATTTAAATTAGTAACAGTTACATTTGAATGTTCCAAGTTAAACAAAATGTCTTAAAGCATTTATATGCAGTTACATACAGCTGATACAAAAAGAAGACTACTAGAGCATAGAATACTTTTCCTTCCCTTTTAATAAGAAAAATTCCAGCAATACTAGCCATACAAACAACGTTCAAAAGAGAAATATTTAAACAAATTTCTGTCAAAGCTGGGAAGAAAGTTCTGTTATAGTAGTCTCAGAATTTTTGAACAGAGTGACGAAGAAAATAACAGAACAACAATAGAACTATTAGGAAACAAATATTTGTTTCAGAAACATCTTCATTTGGAAAACACTCACTGGCATACAGATAAGCTCCTAGAATTAAAAAATAGCCACAAAGGCTCTCCAAACCTTGTATTTCTGTAATTTTCGTCAGATATTGAAGACGTGTTAGTAGGCCAGAATTGTAAAGTGCTTCAAGAGTTTAGCTCAATCTTTTAAAACAAAATAAACACACCCCACTACCCTAACATTTTGTTAAACAAAAACATTAATATATTTCTCAGACATTATTCCAGTTTTTGTTTTTATATTTTCCCCATCTTTTAAATAAATTTGCTAAACAATTTTTCTTGTAATGTGCCATCTCAAAAAAAAAAAAAAGTCAAGTAATCAAACATCTCTGCCTGGCAATAACAGCTATTTTTTAAGCTACTTTTAGTGATAACTTGTTGCTTTAATTAAATGTTATCACTTTTACATTAAAATAGCTTTGCTGCTAACTCACACACAAGCTGAGAAGGTGAATAGATACATTTGTGCAATTAAAAAAGACCGAGCAAAAAGAAACATGGATATTTATCTTATAAAAGTGCTACCATCAACAAAATACAGTGGCTTAAAGCAGTTACCTAAGAGATGTTATCCTCGGGCTATTAAAACATGTTTCTAAAATTACACAGATTCCCAGCTGGATGCTTTAAAAAAGCATGCCCACACATGCCTATGCTAACCTTTATTATCTGGCCATTTAATAATCTATTGTTTCTGTAATTCACAGGTTTAAAATGCTCCTTCTTCAAAAGTATCCACAAAATAAAAAAAAAAAAAAAAAAAAAAAAAAATCATCCATTTCTAGGCTGGTAACTACAGCACTGAAGTTAATGGGAGCTTTGCTAGGGTGATCAGACCCCCAAGCTCTTTTTAATAGCAGTTAAATGTCAAATATAAATACAACACCACAGTGAAACATATTCCTTTGACAGAATCTGGGACAAGACACTACGCAGCTGCTGTTAACAATAAAGAGCAAAACTGACGTTTAATCAAAATAAGTGTTGGTGGTTACGAAGTTGTGTTCAAGCCTGCCTTTTGTTTGTGAAAAAGTCAATATTCCAACGTGTTAACTACAGCCACAATGAAATCAGCAGCTCCTGTTACTCCCAAAGAGTGGAGAGGGTCCACGTCCGTACAAGCGTGTTATAGCTATGTGATTATCATCATCTCGGAGAGGGAGATACTCTCCATTTAAACTGCTAAACTAAAACATCTCTCCCGGCGTCTTCAAATATAAGTGCCTGAAGTTAAACATGCTGGGTGAAATCCTGGCCCTAGCGAGGACGATGCAAAATTCAGCCATGGGTTTCAATGGACCTCATCCAGGATTTTCACTGGGAACGAGTATCTGTAATTCCCTGGGAACTGAGAATCTCCAGCAAGCCTAGAAATGACGTCATTTTTATTAATATTTCTAACTTCTAAGCAACCGTGCTCAAGAATTTTGGCCTTCAGTTCTTATGCATGATAAAACCAAGCTTTCCATAAACATTGCAGAAAGACCAGAGGAAGATGTATTTATATCTCAAATTGTCAGCAGCATACAGTTTGTACAAATGTTGTTTTGCTGATGTTGCTGAGCTACTTTAAAAAGTGAATACCTTGTGGGGTATGTAATTTCATCACCAATGTCAAATGACTTCTAAAGATGAAACTTCTCTGATGCAAATTACAAAAAGATGCTTTGAATATATTTGATATAATATACCAACTTCTAAGCTGAGGAATTAAGTTATCTTTATTTTTCCAGATCCAAGACACGCACTCACTAAGGGAAATATTTTAACTGCCACGTATGTCAGCAGAGCATGACTTACCCAATACTGAGATTTTAATAGTCACAAAACCCTAAATGTAATACATCACATGTAGACCTGAATCAACATACATAATAAATCAACAAAGAAATAGTATCAAGGTCTGTTCTGAAAATTTTGTAAGGGTATATGGTTGTATTGACGACGCGTCTTTTAGGTACACATTACCAGCCAGCCGTGTTTACGTGGTACATGTAACCAGTAAACAGAGCAGAAACTGCTTTATACTGTCCTTAAGATAGCAATACAGGAATGATTTTTCACGATTCTTCAGAAGCTGGGCTTGCTTTACATCCACATGAAATGCTGTCATCACTAGGTCCGAGCCCGGAGGATGAACTGCAGAAAAGGGGAGAGGGAAAAAAAAAAAAAATAAAAGGAGGAAATTGGTTTTCACAACACACTCAAAGCCTGAGTAACAGAGGAGAACTTTAATTATCTCCAGTCACAAAGAGAGACAGGAAATTTGGACTTTTAATTAGCCATTTGGAGTGCAGTTGGATATTTTTTTAGCAAGATAATTTAAACGCGAATAATTCAAGTCTGACTAAATGAAATTCACATAATCAGAATGCAGATAATTGAATTTCTACTGCATTCATTAATTCAGTGTGGAGGTGTGTGTGAAGACTTCTATGATGAGCTGTCACAGCTCAATAAAATCTCAGTCAATTAATTTTTTCATTATCTTAGTATTACATCAACAAAAAAAGCAAAGCATGCGCGTGCGTATGTATGTATATATAATCTCAGAAAGTAAGGAAATACAGAAATCACCTCTCTGAATCAGAGTCCGCATCTTGTTTTCCTTTTTTTCTCTCTTCATCTTCTATAGGAAAACGTCTGTTCAAAGAGGCGAACTTATGAATCGCATCAGCAACAGAGTATTTGGTCTGTCCAGATACACAAGCCTCCATATCTTCTGGGCTTAGCTGAGTCTGTAAGAAGAGGTGAAGCCTACTGTCTGAAAGCAATAACGCATCTTGTAGGATCCTGGAAAAAGAAAAAAGTCAAATGTTCTTACATAATGCACATACACACATATATTCTAAAGTGTTTTACCAGAACAAATTCTAAATGATGTCCTGCTTTTAAGTTTTCAGATGAATCTTAAATCAGTAACAGAAGGTAATGAACATATTAAAATGATTAGGTGTGTGTTACTTTCTTATTACATTATTTGGAACTTTAGGCGAGTAAAAACACAAAGCTAATAGTTAGGCACATCTGCTATTAGAATAACTTCAAGGACATTTCTTCCATTTAACCATCTGTTATTACCACATGGATCAATTAATGATTTTTAGGCAGTTGGAGGTATATACTCTTACGAAAATTTGGTCTCTATTTGAGAAGTCTTTTTTTTTTTTTTCTTTAATAGCTAAGCTTTTCTAAAAATTACAAGTCACCAATTTCTTTGGTGGGGGAAAGAAGTGTGTACAGAGACAGAGGACTTCATACACACGCAGTGGCCGGACTTCGAAATACCTGTAAACAACAGAGCCAACACTAGCCAAAATCATTTACACTTTTATAAATATGCATACATTTAAGCTAGAATGAAAATGCTAATACTGAACACTGATTTAAATTTTCTTGCAAACAGTTTTCAGGGAGTCTTAAATACTATTTCATTCCAGCTATTCTTTTCAAAAGTCCATTTTAATCTTTGGTTTATATGTATTTTAAATTAAAGTCTTCAAATAAATTTAGCACAGAGTATTTACTTACATCAAGTGAGAATAAACAAAATACAATACATTCCAGTATCACAGAAAGTTGTAGAGATACTTTTACAAGGACTGAGAACTGAGGATCATCATCGCTATTTGGGGGGAGGGGGGGAAGCAACTTTGCTGCAACATTTCTCTAAAGAAGGAATTCTTTAACACACAAATCCTAGAATGATTAACAAGAGACACTTTTTTTATATGTACATGTAATTTTACTCATGTAATAAAGTCATCAGAGCCTATGACCATGCCAAACTGCTCCACAGAAAATTATTAAAATATCTTTAAACAAATCAAAACTATTAAGAATCAATATTTACCTATTTCTACCCATTTAGGTTACAGTCGTTACCAAAAAAGTCATTGCTACGCAGTAGGAAACAAGAGATGACATTAATGTAAGAACTAGCAAGAGCAGAAAGAAATATTGCATTTTATAGGTACTCTGACTAAAATGAAAAGTATAACTGACTAGTTCCTTCTCTCAAATAAGATTTATGGTGTGTTTGGACTGTAATGTTTTAAAACACAAATTCATCCTGAAAACTGTTCTCTAAAGTGGCCAACATTACAATAACGTTTAATAAATACACTACAGGATTTCTGGCTTCATCTAAGACTATAAAGATCTGTCAAATAAAGATAAGTAATAAGAGATATCTAACTGAAAACACGGGGTATTTGTGTACATGCACATTTCATTTGCCTAGGTAAACACACACACACACACACACACACACAGTGTCAACCAAATAACTGAAACTTCGACACCTTCCAATGAGGAAATGTCTGCAATGACCCTAATGATCTACCAGGTGCATTGGAAATTCAGTCTCTGAAGGACCAGATTTTGCTGAAGTTCAAAATAAGCACGCTTCCATACCTAGAGAAAGCCTTTTTAATCTGATCTGAATTCTCACAATTTTACTTAAAAATAAACATAGCAAATAGCCATCTGTAAAATCAAGGCAGGCAGTGTATTAATACACAGAAAAACTTCTTCATAGTCTAMAAGAAGCCAGCAAATGCTGTGCAAAAATGATTCAAAACACAGAATTTACAGTTCCACACACCTTGACAGCAACAGCTTCATGAATACAGTTTGAAAAGCCATCATTCAGCGGCCACTAAAAGAGGATTTCAGCCTTGACTCTYGATAAACATACGTTCCAAACAAAGACAAACATTGCAACAAAAAGTAAAAGAAAAAGCATCATTCTACACAATAAATCCACGTTTATAGTTTATGMAATTGGGGGAGTAAATATTCTCCTTCCTCTTTTCTTCCTCTTAAAAAAACAAAAAAAAMMCCAAACAAACAAAAACAAACAARAAACCCCCACCCATGCTGGACTTTACCGTAGAGTAACTAGAGTTACTGTTTTTTCCCAGGCTTACGAGCACAATGAGGGGATGCACATTTCTGCAATTCTAACATTTGCGTGTCTAATACCAACTAACCCAGCAAAAAGCCAAGACATTAAATTCTGTGGATGGCATTTAGTTTCACAGATTTTCCTCTTGCCGTACCTTCAAAAGTTTCCTGCCAACCAGTGAAAACACAAGTAACTAACTGTTCATGAGATTACACTACACTTACAGCTCTGTTGCTGTTTGAAATGTATTTTATTTTCTTTATAAAATAATGGGTAATCTTTAAAATTGATTTTAGATGGTTTGAGGCATTACACCAGAGAAGTAATGAGCACTAATGTCAATGATATTGGACACAAATTCATTTTAGCTTTATTTCATGTCCAGTACAATTCTGCTAAGCCTTGAACTGCTAAAGCACTGTTATTAACTCGGCAGTAACCTAACACATGGAACAGCAAACAAAAGTGATAAGAGTGCAGACTGATCAGGACCTCAAGGCTACTGTCCTTTTTCTGCAGCTATAATTCAATTTCCAATTTTACTTTACATTGGACTCATTATTTCACAGTAATTTTCTTTTCTGCTTCATAGTGCCATCTGGAGGTGAAAGGAGTGAAGAGAAACCAAGGCGAAGAAATGGAAAGATATTCATAAAGCTAAATCACACACACACACATACATACACACACACTTCCCCCCCCCCCCCCGCAATGGGGGAAGGGACCAAACACTCAATGCATTTTGCAAACCATTTAAAACCATCCTGAAAGCAAATATATGAACACTTTTCAGTCAGTCATACCCTTGAAGCATTTCTTCTTTCTTTTAATTAAAAAATAACTTCTGCTTTTTTCCCCCCCATCTGAACCAACAGGTTAGATTGCCTTTTAATTGCATCCTTCAAGCAATCAAATAAATTCTGTGCTATCCGTAAGCATTATGCTTTCCTGTTCAAAATRCTCCTTCTTCAAGGAAATAACCATACATTTGTCACCAGATGTTACTAGTAGTATTAAGTGCTGGTATAGTAGTTGCTCTCCAGGGCTTTCGCTGTCGTGGGGACTCACTGCGTGAATGGTTGTACATCTAAAAAATAGATTTGGCTCCAAGGACTTTAAAAAAAAAAAAAAAATCAAAATTACAAAACACAACCTAACAAATTAAAAAGGCAAGAGGAAAGGCGGAGTGTCATAATATTAATACTCGGATGTCTTAGCAGAGGCTGAACGCGTGCGCAGTTTGAACACAACCAGTAGCACTCCCGGTGCTTCTCAAACAGTTTTATTACAGCCAGTGTCAGTGCAAAGCTGCGGTTACAGCGATGTAAATCAGCTCTCGCTGCTGTCACGCTAATGGAAGAGTCATGGCTCACGGTGATAATTCCTATAAACTGACTGGGCATATTTAAGAGAACAACAGACTTTCTATGCACGCCTGGAATAAGAATGAAAGGCTAAATCCTGCAAGTCTTGATCCCATCAGTAGTCATTACTTGTCAGAGATCTCACTCCTCTCGGCCAGATTGCTCACATGCATAATGACTACTTATGTGATTAAGGGGGCTGCAGGATAAGGCTCTACATTTGAATTAGAGATAAAAAAAATCTTTTTTTATTCGTGGCCATGTGAATCTTTGTTTGTAAGCTTTCAGTAAATGCTCCTGATCTCTAGACCTTTAAAGAAGCCGGGCCGAAAAACATCACTTTACAACCAAAAGAAATAATGTCATTTTTGAGGAAGTGCTGGATACTATACGAGGAGTATTTCTCCTTCCCCGTGTTATGGCAAGAACATTTACAAAAGACAAAACATGTGTTTTGTCTTATTTGGACAAGGTCCAAAATCTGGTTTTCTTCAACATGATTTTATTAGGTATATTATACACTGTTCTGCTGGAGGAGAACAACATATGGCTGAACAGTACAACTTAATCCTAACTAAAGATTTCCTGTATCTACTGTAACCTAATACAATGACAGATGCACACTTGCATGTGTGTGGAAGGTTAACACTCCGATTTTGTTTTCGACAAATTTACTCTGCCCATTTACATCATATCATGAGAGCAAGGGGAAGAAAAAAAATCAGGAGTTGAGAGGCGGGGGATGACAGCCTGTGCTGTGGTGCCCTCTATTGAGCATCCAGCCCCTCAGCCCCAGCCCACAGCAAACAAAGCCCCAGCTTSCTCTTAAAAAAAAGCCGACTGTGTTGCCTCCTTCATTTTTTCATAAGGGAGGAAACGTTACTGAGAGSGAGCAACTGCAAAGCAACTGTTGGGCATCTGATAATGCACACGTTTAAGAAAGGATTAAGCGACACGCGCCTGCTAGGCATTATTCACTCATCAGATAGGAAATATTAGCAAGGCTCCATKGGAAAGAGGCAGCCACCATGTGCCCAAGGAGATCCCACCTGCCCCACGGCTGCCGATGCTCCTGCCTGAGCCCCGGCAAGCTGCCATCCATCCCCTTTGGAGCCAGTCTCCTGCTTTCCGCATCCCTGAGAGAGCACCCAGGGGAGACACCTCCAGGAGAGAGTCCTCCGACCCTGCACCAGCTCCTGCTTGTGGGGAAGGTAAGAAGGTGTGAGGAGGAGGGCAAAACCCCRGCCACCTTCAGAGAATGGCTCTGCCTTAGGCAGCCGAGTTTTGGGTGGTTTGTTTGGCACCACGTGAGCCCAACACACAGCCATCCAGAGCGGCGACACTGTGGATGCCCTTCGTCTCCTGTGGATCCAAGYGCTGCTTTTGTCAAAACTCCTAGTATGTCTTCCACCCCATCATAAACTGCATGTTTGAACATTAATTGAAGACTAATCCTTTTTCCTAAACCACATAATTTCTTGGGATCCAATGGTATTCAATTAAAAAAAGTGTCAGTGATTGAACCCAACTTCATTTAAAAGGGTTTTGTTAATTAGCTTTCTAAGAAGCAAGCATGGATGATCTTCTATGAAGGTAATCTAAATCCTGAAGTTAAACCTGTGCAGCTAAAAAGGGATGAAAGCAAAGAGGATCTTACAGAACCTAATATTATAAGATAGTGTTTTAATTTTGAACTCCAATTTAGGAATAAGCTTTTCCTGTGAATTTACAGACAGCCTCAAAGGTATGAGGATACCTACCAGGAAAAACACATAATTTTCCTTATTCTTACGATGTAATTCATAATTGAAAGGGGGCTAGCTGACTTCCGTTAATGCAAATGGCCTCTTGAAATATTAAATTATGCCCAGACAAGAAGTGAGCTTTACAGCTCTTCATCACTCAGAGATAATAACCTRTAAGACAAGCAAGTCTTACCCTGCATTTGTGCAGTAAAGCCAAATCAAAATGGGACCCCTGTTTCTCTAGAGGACTAGAGATCTCACCAAACTCTAGTGCTTTGCTGTAGTTTCCAGCTGTTGGCCTAATTCTCAGGCTACCATGTTCAGCATGGAGAGGCTTCACAAAGGCTCTAAGTAAGCACCTTGCCTCGAGCTAACTCATTCTGGAGTGACGCATGAAGGAGGACAAGAGAACTCCACAGCTGTCCACGTATAGGCAATATGGAGGAGCTCCCAGGGCCAGGAGCTGAATACCAGAGAGCCTACAGCCACTTGATCCTTACTCCTTGGCCACATGGCTCCTGTCTGGGCAGAGGTGGCAGCAACCCACTCACACAGCGACGGGCACAGGGCACAGACTGAGACTGTGAAAGATCTAAACTCCGTTTCAGAGATGGCTTGGATCCTGATAACCTCACAAGGCACTGAGGTGCCTGCATCGCATGCGGGCATTTGAAAAATGTCACCTGCGAACCTCTCCCTTGACAGGTCCACATAGGCTCGAATCCCATTTCTTCCCACTGTCACAAAGAAACACCAGCAGGGCTGTGAGCTTGTGCACGGTGACTGCCATCATTGCCGGGGTGAACGGAGCACTCGGCTTTGTAGTTCTGGGCTACACCACCCCATGCAACTACTTTCTGGCTCCTTTCCCACCCCCTTCCTAATGTACCAGGGAGGTCCTGCTTCCCCTGGCATTGCCACACTACTGAACATGCAGCATCCAGACCTAGAGCTTTAATAAAGTCAAGACATGCACACGTCAGTGAGGCCCACAAATGCAATTTCAGAGAAAGAAATCATAACCTTTGGTTCGGACTCATAAAAAAAAAAAGCAAAAAAAAAAAAAAAGCATCATGGCTAGCTGAGCCTGTAAAAAGATCCCTTCTGTAAGCAGCAGCACAGAGGTGCCAGCCAGCAGAGGGCAATGGTACAGCACGTAAGGTGCCAAGCCAACTCATCACAGCACAACTCTATCTCTGAAAATTCCTTCCAACGATTCCCCAGGGCTGAGAGAAAGCTGACACCTTTCTAAACAGCATCCAAGTTCAAACATTTAAACCATTACCTTACAACAGAGATGCCTCTTTTCCCACTCCTGGACTAACAGCAGCAAGGTAAAACACTCCATGTGCTGCCATTTTCTGCTGTCAGTACCCATTTAAGCTACAGACATCCACAAAATTGGAGAGTGAGGATGTGTTTTAAGAGAATCTACCTCTCTGTTTTGCCTTCTGAAGCACAGACAGTGGTTGTAAATATTTTTGATGCTGAAATACTGTACCTTGTTACCAGATTGGCCTCTTCGCCATTTTAAAATGAGACTGATTTTGGAAATGCAATACTCCATGGAGCAGCACAGCTAAGCTAGAACTGCTCAGACCCAGGGACCTGAACTACCACACCCTTCGTATGACCATTAATATTATCRCCTCTAGAAGCACAGTCACTCTATTTCACCGTCCTTCTTTCCTGAGGTGCAGAAAAAAACCTCTGATCCTCTTCTGCTTTCCCTTCCCTGTCTCACACACCTTCAACCAGTATTTATTGGCTATCCTTTTGGCCACAGATCCTATATAACCATATACAGAATGTTATTCCTGCAGCAGTTAGCTCTCCCTGCCTTCAGCTGTTAAGCCTAACAAATATACCTCGGGACCGATGATTTGTTGTCTGTTAGGGAGGCTTATAATACACTGACTGGAAAAATAGCGGGTCCAATATTCCTCTACCCACTGACCACAAGGCTTAAAGCCTACTTAAATGATTTGCTTTTTTCCTTTGCTTATGCAGTTCTGATTCATGGAAACATTGACACTGAAAGACGACGAATACTCTCTACTCGCAGTATTTTGCCATACCCTGACCCCGAGCAGCGGCTAAAGAGAGCCTGCAAATGTATGCACAATACCTGCCCCAGCAGCTGTGAGTAGCCTGCTCTCACACCAGCAGTGCCAGGGTACTATGAGAATGGCAGAGAAAGCAGAAAATTACGGCAACAGGGTCTCTGCCACTGCAGAAGGTGAAGTGGTTACAGCAGTGGGACTAAGGGATGCAGTACTGAAACTCATACAGAACTCCCTTGTAACGCAGGTCAGACTCTAGCTAAGTCTGATGAATGATATTATACAGATTGCAGCTGTACTGAAAATGGTCACAGCTGCTAGAGCTTGTTTATGTTAGTGGGACTGGTAAACAAAGTAATTGGCATTATAGGAAATATCTGTGCTAGGAGATCTCGCTACAGAATTTTCCCAGGCTCCCAGGGGTTTAGCCCACAAAGACACTGATTTTACATGAACATAAAGAGGGAGAGAAGTCTGTTTCTTTGTATGAGAATATCTAGCTCATTCTTGAAAGCTAGAAATAGACATCACAGTGAAAGATCTTCCAACCTTAGAACACAATTGCAAAGTGACATAAATCCAAAACTATTATTTATAACCAATGCAATGAAACACAATGGAAAAGCCCCAGTTGAAATTTCCTTATAACCAATAGAGCTGAAGTCACGTGTATGAAATATGACTGTGCAAATAAAAAATAAAACCAAATGTGTAACATGTACAGATGACCACACGGTGGCTCTCAAGTACCAGAGATGAGCTGTTTTAAACCAGAAAATTGATGACATCATAAAAATGCCAACAGCTCTAGGATAGGCTGTACTTACTTTTCCAGGAATTCTTGCAGACCCTGCCGGCGATGGTCCACGTGATGAGGATTGTTCATATTGAAAAAGGGAKTTTTAGATGGCAGTTCAGGTAGCTGTCTTTATAAACAAGAAGCAAATACACAGTTAAAATGAAATCTGAAACAGCAGAGAAAAATGCAATAAGCAAATGCCAACCCCAAGCTTGTGAAAATCACGGGTCATGTTCCAGAAGCTCATGAAATCGAATTTGGGAACACAAGGTTGAGAAACTGGAGAGCTTCTCACACACCTCAAAGGGAAAAATGAATTAATCTGATTTTTCTGGTCCAGTTGTTAAGCCTGCATGCATGTCTGGCTGGGTCTCTTACAGTCCTTGCAGAAGCTAAGCACACCCTAAAAACGCAGAGAGGAGGTACGTACACCTACGCTAGATTGCTATTTCTGCTACCTGTGCATAGCAAAAGGAAACAYAGATCAAATCTGTTACAAGTTAGAGGGGGGCTCACCAAACAAAGGCTATCAGTACAAACCACATTCTTCTGGGTTTAAAGCAGAGGAAATGCCTTGTACAGAATAAACTTGTGCTAGTAAGAAACACAGGATGCTTTCCAGCTCTGATTTCTGTAAYTCTCAGAATTAAGATGAAACAATCCTCCCCTTCCATGATTGACAGATTATTAAATAGCCATATATAAAGTTGCTCACATAAGCACTGCATTGCTCTGAAGCCTCTGCCGAAGCCAAACAAATTCTCGAAAGCGTCGTCTAACACAGGATGTTTTCCTTGTAAAGCACATACTGTTTGTCTGTTGGGAAATAAAAAACATTTTACTTTGTAAATCAGCTTAAGCTAAAGTGCAGGCATGGTATTAAAAACACATCCAGGATGCTAATCCCTGAGACACCAATAGAAAGCTTGACATTAATTCAGTTTAGGTTAAGGACTGTGCTTTATCTCAGACAGGACTGGTGACAGTTTGTACTGCTTCTCAGGGAAATACTTTTCATTGTTTTTTTTCTTTTTAAAAGCAAGAGATCTGGATTACGGTACAACTTGCAGTAACAGGAAAAAAGATCTCAGAAAAAAGTTTCAGCAGATAATGCCAATCTTTGCAGGGAAAAAGAAAATCATGTTTAGCTATTCTAGTTATAATCCTTCAAAACAGTTAGCTACATAGAGTTCTTCCAGTGTGCAATCCTACTTAAATCAAATCAAAGAAATCAGTGTGACTCCTCTCCGCAAGTAGCAGCATTTGGAAGTTTTCCCACAGAACGCTGTTAGTCCACTAGAAAAATGCCAATTCATCAAAAGAGAAACAATTCATGGAAATTAAATGCTTTTGCCCAATTTTCCTGTGGAGCATACATTTAGATGAAACCCCACCTACCAGACAGGACTTCATTATAAATCTGCCTGCAGTCCAACCCACCCTCAATCGCCTGCCAGGAGCCACAACTCCTAGACAGCCACACGATGCAGATTGTAGAGGGCYCAAAGATGCCAGCTTTCTGGAATAGATGAGTATCCAGGATGTCTCACAGTTTAAGAAGCCAAATGCTCTAGGAGCTGGCCAGAAGGGGAACCCAGCTGGTCTAAGAGCCTGCCAGACCCAAGATTTTGAATCCATTGAGAAGCCTGGATGGTAGGACTGACCTAGAGACTTGGTCTCTGAAAGCCCTGGCATTGTGCTGGTAGGAAGCTGAGCTGATGGTTACCAGCTTCAGAGATGCCCAGTGCTGAATCATATACCGCTGGGTCTAAATGACATCACCCCAACCTAGCAGTCGCCGAGAAAGCCAGTAATATACTTCTATTCAGAAGCACCGATGCCTGTGAAACAGTAATACAGCACCCGCCCTGCCAAATCTACAGAATTTCTATTTACCAGAAGTCAAAATTATAATTGCTTTGGAACCAGTACTTAAACAACATTGCAAAATGTAAAAGTTTCACAGCTCTGCCACACAGGAGAGAAGTACTTGTCACAACGGACATTTAATAAGCCGTCATTTGACTGCTTGCTCTCATTACGCTGAACGCTTAACTCTCCCACACAGGAAGGAAATGCTTTCGGTCTTGTGCGAAGCATTAACCATGTAACTTGGTGCTCTCAAATTCTTCACCTGATAGCAGATACACTTCACAAAAGGTTTTTTTACGTTGCAATTAAAATCCCTGGATCTAGATTTGGGAAATTAGAATAACTCCATACGTCATCCACCGAAGAAGAATAATCAACAAAACAAAATGATGTATAGGACAGATTTAAGACACATGAGAATCATAATTCTAAGTGCACTCCCATTAACATATGGTAGACTACAATCATAAACCCAAATGTAGTTACTTGACATATCCAAGCACCACTAAACTAGCATAATATGAATGTCAAGATACACTGAAAACAACCACATTGCAGCAACCAAATAACTTGGCAAAAAGAAGAACTGAGGAGAATTTAAAAGGACAAATAACCAGATAATTACTTGAAAAGGAAGTTGTTTTCCCATGGATACCTGAACATCAAAATTCTTATGTAATGGCAAGACATCACTGACTATGACAGTCTTCTAGTTGATAAGCAAAGCTAAGAATAGTCTCTGTTGCAAGACATTGTGGAGTGCACATGTGAACACAATACCAGGTTCAACTCTCAGCTCTGCCAGACCTTCTGCCTCCCAGAAGAGGTACAAAGAAATTCCGTTAATACCCCAAAGAGAACCCTGGCTTGGACAGAAACAGCAATAAGAGCCCAAAGAATCTGTGCTGATATTTCTATACTTACGTGAATAAATATCTCATAGTCTATGTAAGAATGCCATGAGTCTTCTTTCTGTGTCCTGGGGTCTCGCACCAAGACAGTTACAAATTCCTGCAAGCGCATAATAAAAATCAAGCAATTAATTTCGGAAGACAAAGGCAACCTGAAAGACTCTCTTGATTGCTCTGCTGTTCCACAAACTACTGTGCTCAGATTAAAAGCTGAACTGTTTTATTGAATTTTGCAACCCTATAAAAGGAGAAGCAAAAAGCAATGAATCATCTGAGCTACACCACATGTCCAGGAAATTCCTTGCCAAATTGCTAGCTGAAAAGGAATATTTCAGATTAAGTAATACTGTGAAAAGTCATACATGTTTCATGCATGGGAGATTTGGTGATCTCAGTAGCTACAAACTAAAAAACCTAACATTCAAAGTCACACATGTAAGAGAGAACTAGGCAGGTATTTTAGGCTTTTCCCACCCTTGTAATCAACATTCACAAAGAACGTGTTACAAACCTGCTCCATGTACCCAATACTTACATATAACATTTTATTTGCTCCTAAACTTCGTTTTGTTGTTTTATCTATTTTTTTTTAAATCAAGTATTTATACCCATCGATTTCAGGGATCTGAGGTAAGTGCTCGGTATCTCCACAAGGAGCTGAAGAACTGCCTTTTTTCTACGCCCCAAATGACTTGCTCCATCCCAGTGGAAAAGGATGCACCACTATTAATTGTCCCAGACACAGATCTGACACAGGGAATCAAGGTCTCAAGCCCAGTGTCCCGGATGCCATGTGGAAGGAGATGAATCCTCCCCTTCTGCTGCATATCTTTCCTGATACACCAGGAACTTAAGCCATGGAGTACAGCCAAGGAGGCAGGACCTGGGCACTTCTGTCCCAGTCTGCCCATCAACCTGCCCAAGGAAGCAACACAGCTGCACCGCAGAGCATAACTCCCCATTTTCAGGGGACAATGATATAGAGTATTTGTTGTAGAAGTTGTCATATCTAGTCTATTTCCTTGTAATTCCTACATTTATATAATAATGTAGAGAGATCCTGAAGGAGTGAGAGAGGCCTGTGGGCATTACTGTAATGTAACTGGGCATCACTAATAGGAACTGGAAGAGGCTGAAGAATTAAACGCTTCGGAGTATCCTCGGCTAATGACCATGTGAAAACTTGTACTGTGTTTTAAAAAAACAGAAAACAAAAAAACCAAAAAGCCTGCTAAATCTGTATGTTCATACTAAGATGGAAAAGGTTTCTTTAAAACACAAAAGTTGAAAGTGTGCCTAACTACCTGCTATTTCCCGAGCAAACAAATAGGCTGCCCTACTTCAATTGCTTAAATAAGCTATTCACACAAAGAGCTAAGCCAACCACTTAAACAACGGCTCAGTTAGAGAAAAGCATATAATTTTAAGCTGTAGATACATTCTCCCTGAGAGGAAGGCACTGCACAAGATCTCCAGGTACATGAATCGACTGTGGGAAGAAGGACAGTGCCTCTGGTAAATAATACGCTTTTTTAGTACGCCTTTGCATAAATCAAGAAATCTTGAACTAGAAAGCTCTCAAAATGTGTCTCTCCATGCCCAAACCACAGATGTCAGAAATAAACCCTTCACTCTTCAGCCAAGTCTTCTACCCCCCACCACACGCACTTCAGCGTGCCACCAGCAGCAACCTTCAACGGACCGACAGGAGAACAATGACAACCTTGAAAGGAAAAGATGTATTTTTTCCTGAACAGTCATTGCACTCTGTATGTGGCAGGGAGGTGTTCATGGTCTGGATTAAATCATTTATCACTCTGATTTCCAGGAGGTACTGCTTGAGGGATGGGGAGCCTGTGGCCTGAYGGCTGGATACAGCCCACGGTTTTATCTCACTTAGCCCAGCTCCTAGTCACAGGGGTGTTTTCTGCRTTATCGCTGGATACCCTTTTGGTGCGTGTCATGAGCACCTTGCCAAAGAGAGCCTGTTTGAAAGACTCCCGCCACCTCTGCCGCTTCTTTACTCGCTGAAGAGTGCTGGAGGCCCGATTCTCCTCTGCAGCTTTTTAACCCCATGCCAACGTGGCACAAGAGGAACAAATGAACAGAGCTGTAATCACTTCCACCAGCTGAGAAGTGAAACGCTAGCGGGAGACATGAGGAAGTTATTCCCCCTCCTGAGCAGATCCTGAGCAATGTGCCGAACAAAGAAAGGAAACCATTTTTTGGTTGTTCTTTTCCCCGCCTGCCTCACTGTCTATCACATTTAGCATACCTATATAGACATAGCATAYTTTCAGACCCACTGTAACACCTTTTCATATCTAAGTCAGCAACATTCTCCCAAGTTTTTGTCTTCCCCAGCCTCCTATTTCCCTGTGTCCCACTCTTCCCCAGAGCTGCAACCACTTCTCCTAAACATACTTTCTTTTCTTTCCTGAGCACTAAATGCATCAGTCCTGCAAGTGGAAGAAGAGGAATTATGCCAGGAAGCTTCAAACAGGACGCTGCTCTCCTCTTCCCTTCAACTGCTGCGGGAGTCGCAACTGCAGGTAGCCTGCTCATAATCTAACCTCGGTCCCCTTCCTCTCATCTACCGCCGTACCAGCTTCTCATTGCCCTTCCTTTTGTCCAGGTTCCCCAAATTAGTTTATTTCCAAGTAACCTTCTATAACCCTCTCCTTTGTACAGAATCAAAATAATCTTCGAAGTCAAATGCTTCTTTCAACCGCTATTATACCAAAGTATTATGATTAAAAGTTACTATTGGATATGCCGTGGGTTAGCTACAGGTTACCTTGCAAATCATTCCAGACCACATGATTTACACAAAAAACTCTGTACACTTTTAATTTCCAATTAAATAGTCACTGAGTTTCAATACTGAGGAAGTCAAGCACCCTTCAGACTCTACCTACAGAAGAAAGGAGACCTGCTGTACACGCTGTAGCAGGCAGGTGTCTAGGAAGTATATCGCAGAGCCAAGAGTAAAAGTGATCTGCGGTACAGCAGAGCACCTCAGCAAACTGCAGCCCTCACACGCAGTCAGTGTCAGCTCCGATTTGAAACACCAGGATTTCAGCAGAAGACTGGGTGTTTCTTTTTTTTTTTTTTTTTTTTT
>JAYKAV010003374.1:18908-30525 GCA_035582835.1 Phoebastria nigripes | reverse complement strand
GGGGACACGACACGACACACCAAACAAGTACTGCAGTGCTTTTCTTAGGGATAATAGATAAACTGCAGTGCTCTTCTTAGGGAGAGTAGATAAACACTATTAAGTATTACATTTTATTTCATATTTTAGAGTTGATTTTGTATTTTAAAATCTAAATTAAAACAAATTATTTAATATTACTTGGGAATACCCTTTTATCATGTAAATGGGCTGCTCTTAAAGGAGGAARTAACTTCTCCCCTACATTCCCAAACTGCAAGATTAAAGCTGAAGCAGTACCGCAGACAAAAACCATGACAACTTGCTATAAGAACAGCACAAACAAACGTGAGCCCTCCCGGCCACCTCACTAGTAGCTGTCTTTAGTTGCACTGAAATTTTATGATTTCACTCATTGCTGGGCAGTGGCCTATGCAATGTTCTTGTCTGCTCTGGGAGTGCTCACAGATTCTGTGCGGCCAGTGTTTCCCATCAAGCAATAAATGTTGATCTTCAGCTCAAGAATTATCCATCCACCCACCTTTGGTTATTTCTAAACATATAACTAAACGACCACCTTCAAGCTTTAATGGGGAAGTGTGATTTATTTTTAGACCTTGGTGATGCCTGAAAGTTCTATCCGGTCACAAGCAAAGTCCTCAGCTGCACTTTCAAGGTCGTTCCCATCATCAATATCAAATGAAACTTTTGTTCAAGGCTTCAATGTGACCAAGAGAGAGATCACAATTAAATCTCTAAATACTTAAAGATCTTTCCTGCATTTTAGGTTTTGCTTACCTTAACACTCATAAAACATGTCATAAGAATTTTAATCTACAGGCTGTAGAAAGCTCAGCTGCATCCGTACATGGAGGTCACTATCACAGCACATGCCTGTGTGCACCCGACCACACTACGTTCCCAAAAGGCAAGTCATCCATATGGATTTGTAAGGAAAATACACATGCAGGGGGTGATGGTGGGAGGGGGAGGATATGAAGAATAGAGCTGTAATAAAAGACAATGCTAGCTCTGGAGAGTTCAAAAAAGACTATAATAAACTCAATTCTTCCATGCTAAAACATAAGTAGTACTTAGATTCGGGATAGGATAATGCAAATTTCTTTTGGGGAGCATTGACTGTATTTGCAGAAGCCTCAGGTTCTGGACTAATTCTGAAAGGTCAGTCACTGGCATCACTGCTGGGGAAAGAGCATCTCCTACAACTCCTGCACAGAGCAGAGGACCCGAGACACACCTGTGCCACCACTGTTGCAAGGGAGTAGGAAATGGAGGAGCTAAATCCCCACTCAGTACTAGCTCACAGCTAGTCAGAAGCATGGATGAAATATTATTATAGGTTTCAAATGAAAGGATTACAAGTGGCAGAAAGCAATGTTAACTTGTTTATGGAACAAAACTGCCTGAAATCGTAAGACCAGCCATACTGTATATATCAATGGAAAGGTCCATCTAGTCCAGCAGTGGCTTAGATGGTGACTTGTACTGGAACCTCAGAGTATAAGAAACAGGCAAAATTTTGAGTGCTTATTCCCCAGTTTTGAAGAAAATAATGTGAAAAATATATATAAGTAGCATACATTTATACATATAAAACGTACCATTCTGTGATGCCAAACTGACCACATCATAACATAGCCTGGCATGTACAGGAATTGGGTACACGGCCATCACAGAATTACCGCTCTTGTTGATAAGAAAAATCTTATTCAAATGCTGTTCCCCAAGCAGGGGCTTCCACTCAGTCCAGAGTAATTCAGCCTCAGCAGATGCCTTCTACTTCACCTGGTCCATTTTAACACCTGGGGTCAACTCAATTGCGCTCATCAGAGGAGTCATGAGTTCCCTTCTGTCCCTCACTGTCCATGAACAGGACKGTGAGGACCAAAACTAGACTGTGCAGGTCACAGAGTATCCTTCCTTATCAGCCCTGCTGGTTACCTGCCTTGCCTTCCCTCAGCAAATCACCGTAAGGGTCTGCTCATTAGAAGTGAGAAAAATAGGAAATACATAAGCATTTTCATCTAAACTCTGCACAGCACTCAGACGTCTGCAGACCACTTAGTGAAGTCAACAAAATAAAGTACCCCTTGAGCAAATCCATCTCACTTTCCAGCTCAAGGTACCAGTTTCATCAGTGCTGTATTACAGTAGCAGCAGAATCACTTTGCTGCTGAGCAGGAAATGAGGACACTGTCTAAATTGCTTTTAAAAGAACAAGAGCTTTCCAAACCATCGACAGAATTCATACACCTTCCCTCCAACCACAATGCTACATAGAAACACACTGCCAAAAATCATGCCTTTCCGGCTGCACTTGAAATTCTGACTTCCAGCCCCTGCTGCCAAGATGCTTAGTTAACTACTCTTCTCCTACAGGATTTCACTCCATTTGGTTGCTAAATGCATGTTTATGGCCACCAGGTTTAAGACAGTTCCTCTTTAAACACTATGTTATCATTTTTCCCCAACGAGCCATTCCCTTGTGCTGCAATCTTCCTAGCTATTGAGACCTGTTTTATCAAGACAATGAATTCAGTCCATTTAAAAAAATTACCAAAGAAGTTTTCATTAATTTCAGAGGAACGTGAGAATCAAAGARTTAATCAAACATACGAATTACCCTCTCCCCTCCAAAATATACACGACATGGATTGTGGTGTCAGGTATGGGTCACAGACTTGCAGTTACAGTGGTATTATACCACACTTTGAATTGCATCAACTTAATACCATATTGCTGGACAGCAGCATGACTCACATGCCGAGCCTCTCTGAAACCTCTAAAAGCCTAAAGATAAACAAGGAAGAAGTACTAAGAAATCTGTTCACAGTAGGAGATAGCATCAGATGTTTCTTCACTCTCCTCTTTTTTTTTTTTTCCTTTTTTTTTTTTTTTTTCTCCAGTCTCAAATTGCAGACGTATGCTCAACCAAAGGACTTCATGTATATTCTGCAGCTTCGGTGGGTTGCTGATCCCAGAGCAACTATTACTTTCTTTTTCTCCCATTAGACAATACCGGTAAGGCTAACACTGGCAGATTGGCCTTTTAGGCAATGGTTAGAGAAGGGTAATTGTGGGTAAAGACACTGAAAGAACAGTACGTGCCAGTCTTCATCRTGGTAATTAGTTATTACTCAGGGCTGATGCTCGCCACAGCTTCTGCAGACAACCTGGGGAACACTCAAAATTCTCCTCCAGCTCCAGCTCCTGTGTTCTCCAGGCAGCCTATCAAGCTGGTCTGCCACGTGAGCCTGCCTTTGCTACTCTTTCCAAACATTATGGTGCGTGATAAGTAGCTTAAACTACACTAAATGATTTCGTAGTGTGAATAATTGCAGGTTTTGTTGCTAGGGCATTTTCAGAAGGCCAACAAAGAGATAAGGCAGTCTTTGAAGGGAAGCGTTGGTGACCTCCAAGGTAAAGTCCCAGTAAGTGTGCTTGCTCCAGAGAACTTTTGAGATCCCTTGAGCTAGGAGAAACTGATTTCAGAAGCAGCAGCAACATTGGCAATCTGGCAAGTTCAACCATCTTTCAACTATAGCTGTACTCAACATGGAAAATACTGGATAGGCACTAGAATTCTTACCGATACTTACACAAACAGGGCATACCACTGGCAGTAAAACTACCTTTGAAAACAAAGGGAAAGCAGCAAGTAATTTCCAGGCTAAAACCACTTGCTGACATAGTACCCAAGTACTTTCCAAGTCACAGTTCTGTTATAAAAGCGAGGAGTGAAGATGTACACGCGTATCATTTGTGCGCGCACAGCACGTCTTGTTAGATACACCAACGAGAACCAGCACTACAAAATTGTGGACAGATAAGCCACCCCTAGATATTTTCATATGATGCCAGTTACAAACAACACATTAGACAGCTGTTGCTTTTACAAGCTGGATTACAAAGAAAGGATTTGTAAACAGACACTGAAATATCAGCATGTCAGAACACTGATTAAAATCCTAAGAAAAAATCTTAAATGCTGCTTCTGAGGAGGGTTTATGTTCAGAGATGTACAAATGTACAAACAAAACGTATGTTTTTCTTTCTTCCAAATGTATGTACAAACAAAATGTATGTTTTTCTTTCTTCCAAAACTTCATGATTCTTACAGGAATGAAATATTTCATTGCATTAAATCAAACTAAGTTGCCCTAAAAATATTATCTTCCCCAAGGTATCTCTCTGTAATAACTAATTTTTACTTATCATGGGGAAAGAAGGGCTGATGGTGGCTGTATCTTTCCTGCTGAGGAAGCAGAACAAGAATCAGCAAATGCTGYGCAGGCTTATTGCAACATTTCTTTTTCAGTGTCTCAAATGCAAACGCTGACATCACCTGACCCTTTCCTTCCTGACTCACCCCCTGGAACATTTTGAATCTCATGTGGCAGAAATTTCTCATTTTTTCTCATTTCAAATGCTTTTAATTTATGATATGATTTTTCTCTGCTGCTTGAATTGCTGTAACACAGCACTACATGTTTTATCTTGGCTTGCTTTCTGCTGCGGATTTCCTTATTCTACCAAAACAGCTATTTTTGTGATGCACCACCTGGTCCTGTCTAGGAAGCGCTAGTGCTTGGTCTTGTCCCCAGAGAGCAAAGTGAAGTAAAAGCAATAGTCTTGGCCGTAACCACAGAATTAGAAGCCCCACTCTCATGACGTGCGTCTGGGGAGATAGCTGGGAAAGACCGAGCACAGATACAGTCAAAAATAAAATGAATAGTCAAGTAACAATGTCCTGAGGCAGATGGATCCTAAGCATTCTCTATGACTGCAGCTTAAAACAGCGGGGAAGATAGAAAATATTGCAGTCAATACAGCATGCTCACCAAGCATTTTGATCAACTCCGGTCAAACTGTTGTGTTTCTTGGGTCTTTTAAGTTGACCAAGCCCATGAGGGATGATTACAACAGTCCAGCTGGATCAGCCATCCAGTCTCTCATGCAATAGCAATTCACTCTTCGGGCTCTCTTCTCCTGAAGAACGTATCAGATGGCCCATCGTTACTGCAAAACCTTACTGGTGTTGCGTCTGTGTAGCTGCATCCATATATTGCACTAGTTTACGAACTGGATCTATCAACAGTTAAATTAACCATTTAAGAATGTATTAACAGTGATTTCAACTGGGCAGCTTGTTTGTTCAATGCGCTTTGTTCTCTTTCTGAGCTAGCCTGTGCCAGTGGCATGGAAACAAAATTTTGGAAGTACATAGCTTCTAAATGGTGTTACTCATTACGAAAGCAGACAATTCTGAGGAGCAAACAGCATTTGGCAGGAGGAACTTTTCATGAGACTGATCAATAAGAAAATCAGGCTGAAAATCAGTGATTTATCCATATCCCTGGATTCTCCGCTTCTCATTTCTTTTCTGTCCACTAAATGTTAAGATGTTATTTTGGTTACTTTCACCCGAGTTATGGACCCCACTGTTGCACCATGACTTCATAAGACTGGCATCAACCCTTGGCCAACTCTCAGCACGGGAGGCAGATTTCTGGTATGGAAAACTCCTTTCAGAAGTTGTGAGAGAACAGCAGGAGACATGACAAACACACAAGAATGGGAGGAAGAGACAAAAAGCAGCACTTGGGTTTGACTGCTCTGCCAAGTCAAAGGAGTCGCCAGCCAGCCTGGAACAAACACTGGCTCAAGGTCAAGCAGCAAAAGGAGCAAAGGTAGAAAACTTGATGCCTGCAGGACAAGTACGTCCCACAGCTTGCTTTCACGGTGCCCAAACCCACATGATATTTTTCCAACAATGAATTCAAGTAGACCACTAAGTAATCTGAAGGACTTTTTCTGCCTTTAGCAGGAGAAAGACTTCCCACTCACGGAGTAGGTGCTGCCTAAATGAGCAGAATGCACAGATTTAAATTAATTTTAAACCTGGTCAGTTCAGACTGTATTACAAGCCTATGGGAAAACAATGGACCTAGATGAAACTGATTTAAATTTGTGTTAAGTAAGGCTTATTCCAGGTTCACTTAAATATATTTACTTCAGGCAAAAAAAAGCACAATCCAGTCTTAAAACAGAACAAGTGTCAATTTATATAATCACACCTTTAGCTAACCATTTGAAACCTACACATTACGTATGGACATATTTGAAATCCTACTTTGTGGTCCCACAGGCAAATCTGTAATAACCATCTATCACATGGCTGCTGGGACCCGACAGCCACCAAGAGATCCCCTCCAACTCTACCATTTTGCAGAAACACAATGATGCTGTGGGGACAACAGCTTTTCAGTCCAGGGCTACACATGCATCTCAGAACGAAACCGCAATCAAGGCAACTCAGTGAAACAAACAGCCCAGATGAGGTGGGAGCAGAAGGTACCAGTTACTGCACATCCCCTGCAGATGGAAACCCACAGAGGAAAGCCTCGCTGTGGGTATCCAGCCTACTGAGTCACTGCCGTTAACTTTTCTGCAGAACTGATGCAATTGGGTCACTATGGCCAATGGAGATGGAAGGAACCGCTACTGACGATGCGTTCCGCTTTATAGGCAAGTTTCAAATCCTGCAGCACTTTATATACAGGCAAGTGCTTTACATACTTGGAAAGTACTCTATAAGGATAGTGCTGTCCTTGACACGGACTGTTTTATTGGTCTAGCAGGAGAACAGGAAGGAGAATGGTTGTCATCTAGCCTAAAAACAACACAACTTTTGTAACTGTAAGAGCTAGCTATTAACTGACTGCTGAAAAACCAGAATTTCATCTGCATTAAAGAGAGAATAAGGCTGTTCGAGGTTTGAAAGTCATCTAGTTTAGCTGAGCTTATGGGGAAAAGACAGCGCTCCTTAGAATTAAGCTTTGCTAGAAATCTAGTCAATGGGTAATCAAATACACCGAACCCAATTATCATCTTCCACACTGCCAACAGACTTATATTTCATATGTCTAGGACAAGTCAATTACCACCCAAGGTTAGAATGACAGAAGCTCTAGTGATCCTCAGGTGGACAAAATAATTCTGCAGTGTTCAGAAACATGCTAGTGGTTGTCACTGTCATGGTCTAAGAGCAAGGCAAGACAGTGTTGTAAGCAGAGATGGTGCCTTTTATGACAGATTAGAAGTACACTTGAGAAAAGAAATGAGCTCTCAGGTTCTCAAGCCCTTCTTCAATAAATTTCAGGGCTGTACATCCCAAAGCCATATTTTTTCCAAGCAGATTTGTTACTCTTAATAAAAGATATTTAACGTCCAAAACTTGCCTTGGACAAAGAGATCTCTGGCTCTGAAGAGTCTGGAGAATATGGAAGAACCATTTGTGAAAGAAAATCATTGCTTATACCCATATGCTATAGTACAGCATATTATTTTTCAAATCTTGTATTTAAATTCAAATATGTAATGGCAAAAAGGAAGGTAAAATCTGTATGTTGACTGCAGCCTGAAGACTGCCTTTATGTTTTCTTAAAGATAGTCCACAGTACTCCAAATTCTCTTTACAGTTATCTTGCATTAATTACAAGGCTTGGTGCATGTACTGAAGGGTAGTTTTCCTAAGAAAGTCAAGATGCTTTCTTTGCAAACTGACCTGAACTATCAACACCTACTTATCAGGGTTTGCATTAAATCCCTGTGATTCAGCTATGCAAAGCTCACTGAAAAGACCTCAGCTGGGAGA
This sequence comes from Phoebastria nigripes, assembly GCA_035582835.1. Lineage (NCBI taxonomy): Eukaryota > Metazoa > Chordata > Aves > Procellariiformes > Diomedeidae > Phoebastria > Phoebastria nigripes. The sequence goes on along the minus strand of JAYKAV010003374.1, from coordinate 22,868 downwards.
GAATCTTGCATCCCTACTTTAAGATTTAGCCTTGGACTACACACCTAGTGTAGACAACCTTTTCCTGGCCAGCAGGTCAAACAGATCTTCCTTCCAAATCTACCTGCGATGACGGGTGAAATAGCAGTCAGAAAGCTTCCTTGCGGACAAGCAGACTAGGAAGGCTTTGTTTCGGCACAAGTATTTATGTGTTTCAAACAGTCCTTCATAAAATCCTCAAAAGGACATTTTGTCTATAAATCCCCTCTGATTATTGGATCTTACTGCCCAAAGCCAGTTTCGTGGTCTGGGAGGTGGAGAGACTGTTTAAGCCAGCCACCTGGCTGCCTTCCCCAACATCTTCATAGCAACCCCCGCCTTCATGTACCCGGAGAGGGGAAGACAAGGGGTTTTATCTCATCTGGAATGAGTGGTTTGCCTTTCAGCCTTCCCAACAACCCTGTTGATTCAACTCCAAATAGTCATACCACAACCAGTCTTCACCGTGAACAGACAGACATAATGAATGCATCATAGTCATAAATTCTTGGGGAGCAGACCAATTGGTGTCACAGTCATTAAACGCTGGTCTCATTGTTTCACATGTGTGAAGACATGTGATGGTATTTTTGGGCTGTGTTCCTTCACGCCATGAGAGACAAGGCTATTACATTTAGCTGTTCTCAAAGCAAGTCTGATTGCAATGACACTAGGCACCGACGCGACTATACATGCGAATGCCCAGCACGTCATAGGCTCTGGCATTATCAAAACGCTCTCCAGCGCCCAAGACTCGCAGCTATTTCCCTTCTCCTTGTAAACGCTCCCCAACACTCCCCTTACCACCTCGCCTTTTCATGCCTCATTAGTAGAAATTCATTTCTTCTGGGAAGAAGCACGCCACTCTTGGGAAAACAAAGCCTTCCCCTCTGGGAAGACAGCTGAAGATCTCATTAAAATGGGTACTGAAGTTATGACTAATTTAAAACCACACATCACCATTATGCAATTAAAACAATGAGACTATTAGAAGGCACAAAGTTATAACCCGGTGACTGTTGTTGTACACATGGAGCAAGATAGGCGAGCACTTAGGGCTTCCCTGAGGGAAAGGAAGGGCAGGAACTTGAACTTGAAGGATGCGTTGGCAGCACACGCGCGCGCGCACACACACACACACACAGGTCAGGGTATATTACTCATTGTCAACTCCTTGGTAAAATAGATGCTTTGTTGGAGGAGCAAAACATCCATTTTGCTTTGAGGCGTAGTATACCTATACGTGAGTTTATCCTCCTAGACAACTCTGGTAGAGAAGAAAGGGAGAGGAAGAAGTAATTTTCTTAAGCCACAAATCCTTTAAATACCAAGAAACAAAAGCAGGCGTGGAAAGCAAATTGCATTCTCTTTTTACGCGCAAGAGTTACTGCAGAGAAGATCCGTAACAAAACCGTCATTGGTTTATTTGTACTTAAACAAATGAAACTCAACAGTATGCATCCTGCTAAATGACTCTGTGGCAATCCATAACGTCAATCACATGAAGATGCTGGTGCAAAGGGAAACTCCTTTCAAACCGATCAAGTCCTTCCTTTTGGGCCAGGCCCACAGGTTGATGCTGAGTTGTAAAGGTTTTTGCAGAGTTCATGTCTATTGATGAATTCCTCTGTRGTACTGGGAGACATTTTGAAATAACTCGTGCTGCTGTACCAGCAAGACAGCATGTATTTAACATGCCCAGCAAAGTCCAAAAGGAAACTGGTTTCTGGGACCAGAAGCCCCAAGGGCATTTAAGGATTCTGTGAAGACATATCACTAATTAGATCTTAAGAAGAGAAATACTATTTTGAAGTTCTCCAACTCGAAAGATGATCACTGGAGGAAAACAGTGGGAAATGCAGGACCATTTGCAGTTACGTTATTGGATTATGTTTCGTTAAATCTCCCATTGATCCCCCTGTCCTGCAGAAGTCTGGACAAGTAGGATTCAGATAGCTAAACATAAACATTYAGTGTCTTTGTGGATGCTCACAAGGTGTCCTACTTACTCTTCAGCTGCTGCCCATGAAGGCGGATCAACTGTAGGTCATGTATCACAATGCCAGCCTCACACAGATGTCCTGGATGCCCTTGGACAGCCCCCTTGAAAGGCACCGGTCACCCACATCCAGGCAACCAACCCATGCCCAAGCTGTACTGTGTAGAGATTTAGCAAAGAATGCTAAAAATAAACAGATCCAGAGCCAAAATACTATGCACCAGACTTGTGCACGTAGTTAACAAGCAACTATAGCATGATCTGCTTCTCTATTCCAAGAGTTACCCTGCCAAGAAGTCAGGAAATTCCTGTAGGACACATAACTGTTTTTTCCTCTTAGTATTTTTAGTATCAGAAGAACAAAAAAGTTGCCGAGTTATTTTTTTGAGATAATAAAAAGATGCAAAACCTTTAACATGAAGAAAGAAAGAAAAATCACAGTATCCTAAATTAACCAGATCTCTTTTACTTCTCTGCTTACAAAAGCCAAAAGCTTATGCATACTATATACCATGTGCATGGAAATAAGATCCATGTGATACATTGCAGAGATATGATACACCAAATTTGTCACCTGTCCTATCCTACCTACCTACTCCCAGGAAGCAAGGAACACCTACAGTTGTCCATACTGCTGAGCAAATGTTCACAACCTTTTTACTTTGGGATTTATTATAGTGTGGGTTTTTTTGTGGTTTTTTTTAATCAGCCTGCCAGAGAAGTGTTTCCTTCTTTCATATGGARAAATTACAAAATTGTAATTGTAAATTTACAATTGTATGGTAATTGTATGGTAAAAGCAGAGAAGACTGCAGTTGCCTGAAATGATGGCGATTAGGAAAAGTACTGAGCAAAAATTGACTAAAATAGGGCTGCAAGACTGATTCAGCTCTTTACAGTCAGAGGGGCCCAACTTCTGTATCAATATTCTTGACAGCATCTTTCACTCCACAGGATCAGAGGACCAGCAGAAGGGCAGGCGGAGGGGAACACCACCCTGAAGCAAGGACATTTGGTACCAGCAGGTRCAGCCCCCTGGGCCAAAGGCAACGCTGTTCTACGGCAGGGGCAATAAGCATCAAGGGGATGGAGGGAAGCATCAAGGAGAGGTGCTCTAGGGTTGCTTAACTAGGAACAGGATGCAGGAAGCTTCAAAATTATGACTGCCACGACCTTCTCTGGGTGGGAATAGCTATTCTGTAAGCGATTCACGTGCAGCAGCAGTGTGAGCTCTGTAAAAATTTCTAGGAATGTAGCCTTTGCCCTTATTATGTTCTGGCCCTCATCTGTTCAGCACTACTACCTTACATCAGTCACATCACCAGTCCTGGCTAGATGGTGACAGTTCACCCAGAGAAGCCACATCACAACATGTTTACCAACTGCTGGCTTGATTTAATGCTCCACCTCCTCTTATGCCTGAGAATTACTCAGTTTGACCCAAATCCCCAGTTGTTTTTGCTGTGTATGGCACTGTGCTTGGGAAGAGAAATCCCAGGACGCTCGGCGCCTGCAGCACAGCAGGGCACCGCTCATGTCCCACCCGTACGCTGCGTCTATGCTGAAAGCATCACAGTGCCGTGGGCATGCAGCGAGCGCAGAATTAGCTTAAGCAGGTACACCAGGGCTGATGAAAGGTGCTGCCTTCAGAATAGCTGTTCTTCAGGAGTTAATGCGCAAAGCATAGCTGGAAACTGTGTGTATTAAAAGATGAAAGGGAGAGGCTTTGAAGAGTAAAGGCAATGTTTACCCAGCTCTGCCTGCAAGGCAGGGAACAAGGGAAAACCAGAAAACTGGAAGTCTGTTGAGATAGGATCTAGGCAATATTTCATGAAACACAGCAACGCAGTGTTGCGAGGCAACTCCAGCCTTCTACTGGGCTATCCCTGACTGACTGTACCATAAACATATCTTGAAAGAAAAAAAGAAAAAAAAAAAAAAAA
>JAYKAV010003374.1:0-18878 GCA_035582835.1 Phoebastria nigripes | reverse complement strand
AAAAAAAAAAAGGCAAAAACCGAAACAAACAAAAAACCCCACCAAGCCTGCATCATTCAAATAAATTATTATCTTATTCAAATATAAAAACTATTGCAGCAGATTCTATCACAAAACAGCTAATTTTAGGAAAGAGCACCTGCAAGCTGGCAACTGCTGTTTTGCAATAATTCCAGTAGCTCAGCTGATAACCGTTAACTGCAGTTAAACTATAGAGACATAAATGAAAGAGGAACCAATATAATTTATAATGGATTTGCCACTTGTATGAACACTTGGCGGTACTTGATTGAACAACTATTTCTGTCTATGTTCACAAATAGCATCTTGTTTTCTATTTCATAAGTTCTCTGGGACCAAGGACTGCCTTTTTGCCTACATTTGCACAGCTCCTACCATGGGGCACAAGTAACTGGATGAGGCTTCTGGGTGCTACTGTCTTCTAATTACACTATAGCATTGGAGAGATTATGTTGTTAGTACCTTAGTAGTAAAATTTTCAGAACGTTTTTCTCCTTTTAAAAAAAAAAAATACTTAAATATAATTATTTTGCAAATAAAACTGAAAATCATAATAATCTATAATAAAGCTCACATGTATTATAAGCCCTTAAAAGTATATGAATACAGGAATGGTGCACCAATATAAGTTCTTTAAATGGAAATTCATTAGAAGGTAAATACTTCTTAGATTCAATATAAAATACACATGATAAACAAGAGTCTTCTGGATTTCAAGTCAAGCATTATAAACATAGCATAATACCCTAGGCTGAAGTAGGCATAAATATTATTTTCACCTTCTACATGAAGAAAACATCAGTATTTCCATTTTTATAAAGGAAGTCCAGTTTGCATCATTCAGGAAAGCTCTGCCTTGCATTAGTTTTAGTTTCAGTTTTCCCTAGCACGAGTATTTCCTGTCAATGTGAGGAGCAGAGCGGGCAATGAAACTCAAGCTGCTGTTTTCTCTGGGCAATGGGTGATGCGGGCATGTGCCAGGTGGGACCTTCCAACGCACCCGAGTGGGCCAGACCCTGATCCTCAGTGGCCTGGCTCCACACCTCTGTCTGCCTTCACCTTTTCACCACCGCTAGCAGAATTAGGCAATATTTACCTAAAATTGCCACATCCTTGAAGGGGCTGATCTGATGGCGACTGTATGTCTCCGTGGGGCAATCCCAGCGGTTGGGTGCGAGCCAACAAGCAAACATGGGCGTTTCAAGGAAGAGCATGGGCAGCTGCCCACATGCCTCTGTGCCTAATTCCAGCACGCAGCCCAAGGCAAACCCAGCAACTCAATCACTGGCACTTCCTTTGGTTTATAAATCGGTTAGTTTTAATTGCATACTCTGTTTTCAGAGGCTTTCTTCATATGTACCCCAAAATGCTCAGGCCGCTTAATTTAAATAACACACAGAATTTTAAAATAATAATAAGGCAGCCTCCTGACTAACAAAAAAGGTACAGCAAACATGATGTAGATAATATAAAATTATGCMATTATATATGACATTATATGATATGCGTTATATATTTATATATTATTATACACAATAATATGCATGGTTATACAATGTATATAGGTAATAATATAATGTATATACATGCAGAGCTTTTGCACATCCGTATAAAGCTCATAGGTGCCAAAGGGGATGGACTTGCTTTAGGAAAACAAAAAGCCTCGGTTCAAAACAAGATTAGTATTTATTTAAACCAAAGTTTCTTACTGCCTGGCATTAATCATTACTCAGAGTAGCCGCTTACATAGCTGTAAATCACAGTGGAATCCTACGTGAGAGATCTGAGGAATAAATGCACTGTAAAAGGCGGGGAGGAACCAAGCCCTGTTACGGCCGGCAGTTCCGCAGCAGGGCTCGCTGTTTGCACCTGGGCTTTCCCAGCCCTTGCCTAAACCGCGGGTTATTTTAAGGAGCTCCGGCAGCGCCTCACCGTCACCCGGAGACCGGAGGAGGACAGCTCTACACCCACCCACCCACCCATCCATCCATCCATCCATCCATCCATCCACACAGCGGCGCGGCCGCGGCCGGGCCGGCGCCCCCCGAGAGCCCCTCGGGGCTGGCACCCACCGGCGCGCACCCCCAGCCCCCGCCGCCGCCGCCGCCCCACTCACCGCTCCCCGCCGCCGCTGCGCGCAGCCCCCGCGCCGCCGTTCCCGCCACCGCCCATAGGCCGGGAGGAGGCGGCGCGTCACCGGCGGTGGGCGGGGCCGCGCTCCCCCGCCCCGCCCACCGCCATCCCCGGGGGAGCCGCCAGCGGGGGGTAAAGGGCGGTGCTTCCGCGGGGGCGGGGGGGGGGGAGGCGGGGAGGGCGCCGGCGGGGAGCGAGGGAGGGTTCCCGGCGGCTGCTTGATTTTTAAGCCCGGTGTTCTCCACCTGTATTCCGGAAACCCAGAGGTGCAAAGAATGGCTTTCCTCAAAAAGAGTTATTTTTAGGAGCCTTTCAGTTAAGGAGGAAAAAAAAAAAAGAAAAAAAGAGAGGAATTAAGATTGATAAATCCAATTAATTAATTTTTTTTTTTTTTAGGGTGAATAAAATCACTCCTGAAGGTTTATTTTCAGCTTTATTTGATTTCTCAGGAAATCAAAATGCCACTAATTTTGTTTCCTTCCTGGGTTTGTGTATTTTACCTAAATCACATCTGTGATTGCTGGACGTTAAAGTTCCAAGAGGGATTTGAAATACGTGATTAATATTGTGTGCCGGTGCTTGGAGATCTTCTTGGAAATAGTACGGTAACTTCGTGCCACATCTCTGGAACATCGGATTCCTGGGTTTTGGAATCCAGCTTCTGAAAAGGAGCTTGACGAGCTCGGGGAAATCATTTATCTGTGAGAATGCTTGTCTCTCGCTGCTGAGGCTGTTCTTGTGTGCTGAAATTGTTTTAAGAGGAATAAATAAAAGCGCCTTAGGAAATATCCGCTAATTAGAGTGGAAGGAAAAGAGTTAATTTTCTGTTACAACAAGAAGTAGTAAGGGCTTCTGCTTCTGAAGAGCTTGAATGATCTTTACTTATCTATGTACTGATAAAGAATCACCAAAGAATCTGAGCAACTTCTCCTGTTTTAAAAAGGAGAAATCATTTGAATACTATTATGCATGTTTACTTCATTTCTAAATACTGAAAAGCCTAGAATCTTTTCTTTTCTTAGTCTTTTTATGTGAGCTATGGGCTGATTTTTCCCATAGGGTATTAAAATAGGAAGCAAGTTCTGGGATAAAAATGCTGCTAAAAGAAAAYAATTAGTCATAATTTGTCTTGAGTACCCCAAAACTTTCCTCTGATAAAAGCCCTTAAGCAAAACACTACAGAGACATGTAGAGATCAAAACGAACAATAATTTATTCATAACAGAGTACAGAGAATTACAGGGGGGTTACATGAGGTGTCTACATCAGCCTTTTTCCCAAAATACTTGCCACTTTTGGTAAAGGTGGTTGAGCATCACTGGCAGCGGAGACCCAGTGTGAGTGTAGACAGGGCTCCAAGCGGCTGCTGGCATCTGTCCTGTAGAGCTGTACGGAGCCCATTTTTGTGGTAGGATGGTGAAAGCACCAAGGCTGGACATCACCTTTTTTGCTATTACTGTCAGACGCTGTGCTGAGCAGCGGCTCTGAGCCACCATCCTGTCCAAGAAATGATTCACAAAGGAACGCCAGCGTAGGAAAAGGCTGGAGTGAAAAAGGAAGAATGAGGCTAACTGGCAACTAAATAGCTCTCCATGGGATTGCTAGTATAAACTTGCTGTCAGAAAACAGATTTTTTTTTTTATAATCTAGCATAATAAAAATTATTGTCAATGAAATTTATAAATCTTAGTTATCTCTGCATAGATGTGAAATAGTGCTACCTCTAAGCTACACAATTTTGCCAGCAAAAAATCATAATTAGGTATATTTAGCGAACAGAGGCTGTACAGGCAAGTGTTCTTGAAAAAGGAAAGAACAATTATGACAGGGAAAAATTTTTTCTTTCAGAGAAGGTCTGTTCAAACTTCCGAACTGCTTGTTTATAGGATTTCAACCCTTAATTCCTTTTCCAGGCTTTTTTTGTTCTGTCCCATTTCAGTGTCCTACTGAATTGCCTCCTTGCATAAAGATACGGTGTGTGGATATTTTCCAGGAAAGAATGGAGACTGGAAGACATCAGACCTTACTAAGACGACTGCGGTGAGCAGCAGAACGAACATGTGAATGATGCTCCTATATGAATAGGAAGGAAGAAAAGTTCTATAGGAAAGCTTGCCTCAGAAGGACTGGATGCCGATCATCCCAACATCCACATTTTGTGGTTCTGAAGTGGAAGATCTGTCCAAGACCTCCTCAATTAATTTCCTCAAAAGGGTGGTGGTTTTTTTCCATAGCCTAGTTTGGTCAATGCACCCAGTTTTTGCTAGCATAGACAAAATTTTCCTAATCTCAGTCATCTTAATTGATGTTTCCTATTTTGTGTTCTGTTCTCCATTTATTAATGGATGACTGGGGCTGTACGCTCCAACTCCTTTCCTTTCTTMCTTCTGCCGGCAAAAAAAGCTCTCAGTTTGCCTTGAGCTATATAATGCTGTCTGGTGAGAGATCCAGAGGAACCTGTTGGTTATTGCTCAGAGCACCTACCACTGGACCTACTGCAGGGGAAACAGCTATCAGCTCAACAGCAAAATTCAGCATTATTGCAGCTGTCAAATAAAAAAATATAAAATATAGCATCCTAGGAAAACAACAGGAAAGACGGAGGAAGCAGAAGAAAAATAGGGAGGGGAAGGACCAAAAGGACCAAAGACCAAAAGACCAAAGGACTGGAAAAAGGGGACTGATATCCTGAGGAAAGGGCTAGAAATTGGAGGCAAGGGGGAGTTTTATAAAACTGATGTTGCCAATTTAGTTCTGTTGCCAGTTGAGGATTTGCATAGAGGAAATCTCTGTGCATTTTCTGTGAAGTTCTCATGCTATTTTGTCTAGCTTTTTTCACGCCACCGGCATTGTGTCCTGACATGATGTTCAAGAATGCATTTGCATCAAGGTTTTTTGTAAGCCTTTCTCGGGGTGCAACTGTAGCGCTGGTATGAACGATGGGGGCCTGCTGCTGGTGTTGGCTGACCCGCTGGTCTGAGGGGACTTCTTCCTCTACACTGAGAACTTGCCTCTCAACGCTGTGACAAACTAATTGCTCTTCAGGGAGTTACTGAAGAATAAGGTATTTTCTCCATGTTTCAGCCAAAAAAAGGGGGACTTTATTCCACAACAGGGCTCTCTTAATATTTTCACTGCTATAAATTATTATTCTGCTATCATGACATCAGTTTGACTTACTTCAGATTAAATCTGCCACAGCTATGGCTGTCCATTTACTTGGAAGGGCAAACTTGAGTGTGCATCTACGCTAGCATTTTGTCTCAGATCAGGATCATTTTGTGAAGCAGCCGCAGAAGACACCGAAGAAACGTTTTGCCTGAAATGTAACCAAAAGCTGCACTTCAACCACTGATGGAGCCAGCCTGGAACAAACCCTCCGGAGCACACAGAGGGTGAAGGTGAGGTCCTCCGCACAAGCTGGTTTGCACTGCAGAGCTTTTCCTGTTGCATCCCGCTGCTTGCTAACATAGACATAGCCTAAGTCGCAGAGTAATTAAAATGCTGGTTCTGCTACCGCATGTTTATAGTCCCTCAACTATTTCATTAGATCGGAATAAAGGTCTGCATCCAGAAAATGCTACAGGACTATTTGGATGCAGACTGCTTGATCACATCATGAAAAATTTCAGATACCAAGGAAAATTCCTGAGTTTGCAAGGTATGCTTCTTTGAACTAGAGTTAAATAACAAACACACATGGAGTATTATGGACACAAAATATGTTTTTAAAACCCTCCTATAATTTCCTCTTTATAGCTAAAAAGGGGAGGAAATCATGCAGCATTAGGGTAGGGTGGGATTCTTAGGCATTCCTCTTAGGAAGGACCAATAAATAATGACAGGAGTTGTGTCACTGATTGCAGTTCTAAAAGATGCTGTGTGCTTTCATGTTGTGGAAGATGTAAGGATTAAGAAAAGAGTGAGAAGAAGAAAGGAAGGAACTCTGCAAATATTTCCCATTATTTGGTTTGTGTTCTGTGGTGGAAAACAACAATTGTCCCTCAACCATGTTGTCATATTGTATTTGGCAAGTAGTGATTTCTTTGTAGCTTGTTTGCAATAAAGCATGAAATGAACACATTTGCTGGTGTCCTGCTAATACTTTTCCAAGTATGTATAACAATAAGCAGTTGAACACATTTAAATACTCCTACCTGCAAGTAGGACGTTCCCTCAAGCACCTTGGATGGATGTTTTGATATGTAAAATTGCTGGAAGAATGAAACTCTTGGCTTTAGTTTGTCCGTTTATGTGAGCACGGCTAAGGGAGGAGTTTTGGCTAGAACAGGCAAGTTGTCAGTACACTGGACATTTCAGTGCCATGAATGTTGTAGCTTTAAACTTGATTTTGCAAGTGCTGTGGTCTCATATTCAGTAGTGTCTGCTAAGTTTGCAGTCTCAAAGGTGCCTGGCTTAGAAAAACAAAGTCTGCCCAAGCAAAATTGGGTCAGACTGTGGGAGGGAGAGGATTATTTGGATTTGCATGTAATATGAAAAAGGACTGTTTATTTTCTTTCAATTTTTTTTTCTTTTTTCCCTATAAGTAATTCCAGTTTTCTGTATTACATCTGATCTGAAGACAAGCTAAAACGGAAGGCCTTGGTGTTCCTGGCACGAAGAGGAAGAAAGTTATCAACTGAGAAGAAAAGAACCATTAATGAAATCTCTACGCCATCTTTTCAACTCGAGCAGAAGCCGAATGCCTTGTTAAAAACTGAAAACCATCAGGAAGAGCTATGATCCATCACCATCCTCGGTGTTGCAGAGAGTTGTCTGGCCAACCTGCAAGACTTGTATGATATTGTGCAGTAAAAATAAGCAAGCATGAAACAAATAGGAATATTTTTAAAGGGACTCCTCCTCTACATGTTTGATAGAAGCAAACGAATACAGACTTTCTTTTCCCTTCTCCCCTCTAACTTTGTTTCTTACAAGGTCTTTGTTGTTTCCTCCCTTTATTTCTATGCAATTTTTGTGGTGTTTAGTTTTGTTTCTTTAGGTCAGATTTAACAAAATAACATGGAGTCACTATGTTTATTTGCACAGATCCAAATTAAAATCGGCACTGAGGGCAAATGCTAGAGTAACAAAACATACAGCCCTCGAATTTTGCTTGATATTTATGACTATTTCAGAGAAGATAATAATAGTGTAAAGCAGTGGTTGACTGGAAGAGCCTCAGATGGTGTTTTTCCACCTGCATTTTCTTACTGGTTGTGTGCTGGTTTCTTGCAAAATATTAAACCAGAACAATATTGTTCTTGAAGGGAATTCCAACTGAGTGTTTATTTCCATATCTCCCAGTTTCCCCTCCTGCTTCTGGCCCTTTGTACTGGGTTGCAAGCCACAAAGGCCAAGGAGCTGGCTGCCCTATTTTCCCCGCCTACCCCAGGGACTTACCAGTCCCTCAGTTCTCTGTAGTCGAGGCAGATACAAACATCTCCTTCAGACAATTCAGACTGACTAGGATTTAATTTGTCCTCTGAAAACACCTCTGCCTCCAGTGTCCGGAAAGGCAGCCAAGGGCAATTCTATACCTCGAGTGGGAGGCGGCTGGGTCAGACTGGCTATAAACTAGTAGATTTTTCTTTTGGCTTGCAGAGGCTTGGCCATGAGCTGGCATTTGGTTAGCACAGAAAACASGCATATCATACGAAAGGCAGTATCTCTGTGGACTACTGTCTACTCCACACAATTGTCCTGATACATTCATAAAAAAGAGGTGGAATAAGAACAGACTTGTGATATTCTCAGTCCAAATACTCTCGGTTAGTAAGTACCTTTCCCGTGTTTTTCTTCTGTTTTTCCTTTTGATGCAAAGAAACCCATGATAAATTCTCATGTGTCATTTATTCCACATCTGGAAAAAAAAAMCCACCATGAAAAAATTAGCCATTCTTTATAAACTTTAGAGGGAGCCCTGCTTTAAGCAGGTTGTACATGTGTATTTCCAAATGAGCATCTCTTTCCTTTGGCAGATTACCCCACAGTTCTCATCACACTCCTGAAGCCTCTGGAACTTGCCTCTTCTGCTGACGGTACTCCGAGCCCAAAGGGCAGGTGGGTCTGACCCAGTGAGGTGACTTCTGCCGTTGACTTCTAGACAGTGTCTGTGCAATGATTTGCTAAGGTAACTTTTTGTTGCCTGCAGGCAGAAGGAAGTTAGAGTGCCCGCAATAGGAACCAGGGGGAGCCGATAAAGAGGCTGGGAGAAATTAGTCATTTTGAGAGGCATTTGGGTTGATACTTTTTATCTGAGATGAGTACGGATGGGAGAGGTCGAGTTGGTGGTCAATATTTTAAGAGAAGCTGTAACAAGGTGGCTACGAACAAAGTGAGATGAAGATCAAGAACAGCAGAGATGTAATTACGAGAAGTAGGTTTGGAAAGACCCAGACTTATTGGGTCTGGTGTTACTGACAGAGTGGTTGTATTACCGGGGAAGGGACCCATTTTCAGCTGGCGAGTGTGCGCTTGTTCTAATTACACACTGTCCTAGGTACTTGCCCATACTATCCCCCATACCCTGCCACTCATAACTATCCAGCCTTGGGGCAGACCTCTGGATCATATTCTTAAATTGCTTATTAACCTTAGACAAAACCAAAAACAATATTCCCAAGAAATACCAATAGATCTTAACTATCCAAGGATGTTCAAGATACTGAAAAGTTATTATAATGAAGGAGGAAACATCATAGAAGAAGGTAACGAAGGTGCCATTCTGTATTTCCTCCATAAAAAACCTCTCAGAGGAAGAGGTATAATTGCTAATTGTCTCCATGAGGTGGTACCCGAAGTACAGTAACGGCTTCAGTACAAAACTTAAATACCAGATAGYGCTGAAGGCCAATGGTTTAATAACAAATCTCCCAGGCAAAACATCACTAATCACTGCAGAGCACAGCAGACTGCAAAAACCAACACCAATCTTTAACACGTACAGTAAAAACAAGACCATGGTGCAGATCAGATAAACTAATATCAAGAACAGATGAATCAATACTGTGACCAGCAACTGTTAACAGGTATAAATTCCTTAATACGGTCTGATTAATCTGTTATTATCTCAAACCCTTCGAGCCCCACATTGGGCGCCAAGAAGGACTGTCGTGGTTTAACCCTAGCCAGCGACTAAACACCATGCAGCCGCTCACTCACTCCCCCACAGTGGGATGGGGGAGAGAATCGGGAAAGTAAAAGTAAGAAAACTCGTGGGTTGAGATAAGAACAGTTTAATAATTGAAATAAAGTAAAATAGTAATAATAAAAATAACAATAATAATAATAAAAGAATATACAAAGCAAGTGATGCACAATGCAATTGCTCACCACCTGCTGACCAATACCCAGCCAGTCCCCGAACAGTGATCGCTGCTCCCCGGCCAACGCCCYCCAGCTTACGTACTGAGCATGACATCATATGGTATGGAATATCCCTTTGGCCAGTTTGGGTCAGCTGTCCTGGCTATGCTCCCTCCCAGCTTCTCGTGCACCTGGCAGAGCATGGGAAGCTGAAAAGTCCTTGACYAGTGTAAACATTACTTAGCAACAACTAAAACATCAGTGTGTTATCAACATTCTTCTCATACCAAATCCAAAACACAGCACTATGCCAGCTACTAGGAAGAAAATTAACTCTATCCCGGCCAAAACCAGGACACACACTAAACGAACATTTCCCATTGGTACTTTGACAGCAAAGGGTCAGGGCTTATGCCTGTGCCAAAGATGTGGCAGCTGAACAAGTTACCGTGCATCAGCTGAGTTACACTGACTCTGGTGCTGGTTCATGTAAATGCTGTATCATACAGTCTCATTTAGCGGGAAACAAGAAAGATTTAAGCTAAATGCTATCATCTTGCCTTCCCAGTGCTCTGAGATCGTGTCTGTGTGTGGCTCCCACCAGGCCAAGGAATAGATGGAACTTGCTCCCTTGCAGGGATTCTCCTGCCATCACCCTCCCTTGGCCCTGTGGCCTGCTTACATGCTGTTTAGGGGAGTAATCTTTTACTAGAATAAATATACCAGTACAATTCCTAGTAGTAATGTATTATGCTGTTTTAAAGCTATCATACATTAGTACAACTTACCCTCTTCCTTAGCACAGGCATAAGCTTATCTATATACCCTCCTAATGCCAATTTAATGAACTCTTTGACAAGGCTTCATTATTTTAGACACACCTGTGTAGTTGGAATGGTACTACTCTCATGTGGTGGTACGACTCCCATACATAGACAACCTCTAGTATAGCATTTAACATGTCAATGGTTGTCAGTTTTAATTACATCAATACCTCATTGCTGCAAATAAATTTTACAAGTACACGTGGATGAAATCTACTGAACCAGCTGGCTTGTTAAACACAGGAGACGGGCAAGTAAAACCATCTGTTGTTCAGAATCCTCTCTTGACACTGTATTTTAGGGGGTCTTGTTTAGTTCTTTCAGTAGTAAGTCAAGTGGATCAGATACCTCCTACTGGCACAGCTACATCAGACAGACTTTGCTGTCCCTGTTGCCCATGTATTCTGTCCCTTTTAGAAGAGCGTATCCGTTGCCTTAAAGGCATTACAGTGGAGAAATTGTGCTATTTTTTTCAGACTCATTCTGAAGTCTATATGGAATGAGCAGTCACGTCCATATCATATTTGAACTTACAATATAAATTACATCATATGCACTAGTATATTTGAAACAGCTTTTTGATTGTCTCATAAACATCTGCAAGGCCATTTATGGCCACAAAAACACGTTGTAGGGTGTGAGTGGTGCTGGACTATTGTTGCTTCTTTGCAGTTGGCAGCCCAAACTTTGTGAGCCTACATGTGTGACTTGCAGCAATAGCTCRGCACCACAAGCAGCTTCTGGCTAACTATTACCTCATCATGAAGCCATGCGGTCTATTGTTCCATTTCCTTCTTTTTGTACATTTACAATGAAGGAGTGGTGCACTTTGGATTGATCTATATAAGGTGGTTACTGTGAAACAATCTGAAGTGGGGAATCCAAAGCCCAGCAGCTACCCTGCACCAGTTACTCAAGTAGATGCTCTCATTTTCCATGATTGATGCGTTTGTTTGCTTTTAACATAGTTCACTTCTCATGTGTATTAAGTGAAACCACACAAATGCATACTCATTGCAAAAAAGTGTCCCCTCAGGGAGCTGATGCAGAACAGATACTCTGCAGTAGCTGTTCTGAGCTCTTTCCTGTGTAGACAAGCCCACGGTGCAGATCATTGCTTTGTCTGCTCTTAATGACTTCATGTGAGGTTTATTYGTTATATTAGGTGGCCAAAAAAGCTAAGGCCAAGGACTACCTGAAGTGCGTGTTACTTAATTAGACATGCTTTCAGGCATTTGAGTGACTCTTTAGTTTCCACCTGTGGCTTGATTCCCTCTTTCTGACTCCAAATTCTAGAACATTTGGTTTTATTTTTTAATTACCTCATAATCACTAGAGTTGGATATTCGTGTAACTTCTGTGGTGGGAAGAGTGGTAAGAATTTCTTAGTTAAATTATTACAAAACTCATGGGTCTGACCTTAGGATTTATTGGTATAGCAATATTCCTAGGGAGGTTTGTAATGCCTCCTGTCTTAGCTCAGCTTGTGACATGGGACTCTACCATGAGCTTGCTGTGATTTCAAATAAGTATTTCCATGCTGTACTGTGCTGCACTCCTTCACTTCATTAGCACAGTTAAGCAAGAAATCAAAAGTCTTTTTGCAATAATTTATTTGTTTTCTCAGAAAGTTTTTATATTACTTAAATAAAATATTTTTTTTTTTAAGAGCATTTTGCCCCTGTGCATTGAGAGTGCTGTAGTTGGGCTTGCTGGTGCAGTTATGCTGATTACACTCTGATTACAGATATGTTGTGTAGTATCTGGGGTACAGTTAGAATTGAGATTTCAAGGGAGTACATAAGCAACTCTCCCCTACCTGTAGCGCTCACCTACCTTTTCAGAGCATGTTGTCTTTCATATCTGCAAGAGCCCAGGCCTTTAGATACTGACCTCCTGTCAGACCAGTCTCAGCAACTACAAAATTAATTTCTCACTAAGTACAGGAAACAGAAAGGCATGCAAATTCTAAGTGAGAGCCTGCTCAGTTGTCTTAATAGTGAGATATGACTGCGTCAGACACAAGAAGATGACGTTTCCATTTTTGTGCTTATTCAAAGTAGACACAGGCAGCAAGCAGTCTGTAGCAGCTCTAATTGAGCAGCTTCAGATAGCAAGTAATAGAGGATGGTAAGGAACAGCAGGAGGCCTTCAATTGTTTGAACTTCAGTTCTCCACTAACATAAAGTATCTCTTAAGTTTGTAATTCTGTCTTTGAAATTTACTCCAGTGCTGGTGGCTTTATGTACATATATTGTCCTCCACAAATTCAAGCTTTAGTACTGCCTTAAACTTCAGTTTTGCTTTTGCAAAGCACTGCCTCTCAAATCAAATCACCTCTTTTTCAAAATACAGCATCTCTTATTTTGAGAGCAGTTAATATTCATCATGGGAAAGAGTGAGGGACTAGGAATCAAGCCTGCGATGGTCTCGGTGTTGTAGGTTTCTTGCAATTGTGTGAAGAAAAGTGAAATTCTCCCTATCTGTTCTTTCCACATAACATCCCCAGTGTATGCTATAACCGTATCTATCCGTATGGGTAAAGTGCTCTCATTTATTTGCATTGTTTTTCTTCAGCCACTCTGCTGCATCCTCAGCCTTGCATCAGCAGGTCAGCTCTGTAACTCTAGTCCAGCATTTACTGGTGTTATTGCAAAAGGAACAGGAACGTTTCCGTAGGTGCTGCTTCAAGTGCTGTTTTAGCACAACAACTTTCTTGGAAAGAGAGTGATTTATCAATGCGTAATCTTTTAACCAATTTGAAATATCTGCATTTTGCAGAGGCAACATTTCCAACTGGTGAGAAGGTTTCCCAAATCTATGTTTACCACCATTTGCTGTGGTTCTTCTGTTGCTCTTGCACATACGCACAGCAAGCAAACTGTGCACATTGCTAYGTAACAGCTAGTCTGCAGTCATCCACAGCTGCTCCCTACTGCTGCTCCACAGCTGTCCTGGATGAAGTTAAACAGCTTCTGCCTCCTGTCCAAATGTTCAGTAAAACCATTGGGAAGCCAAGGAAGCAAATAGTGAGTTGGATCTTTAGGACATCACACCACCACCAATGTGACTAGCACCCATGAAATCACAAGCAGGAAGGTAACCATGACTGTCCCAAAATCAGCTTGAGAAGCTGTTCTTTTTCATCAGAACAATTGGCAGGTTAAGAGAGTCCTTTACAATATCTTTGGTACAGGATTTTAATATTCTAATTAATGTTACCTTACATATCTATTCAATTTAAGTTTAAACTTTTTAAACTTTATCATGTAGTCATTGTTCTTCCTGAAAATACATTTGCAAACTTCAGCGTGGATCTTGTGTGTCTGCCATGGGATAAAGAAAAACAAAGTCTCTTTATTCAAACCTCGAACCATATTTAAGCAGTTAGTATTGAACACTTACGTTACTACCTTTATTCCCCAGGCCCACTTACTTCCCTCTAAATGAACACAACATCCTCTTAATGGAGGCACTAATCTTCATGACAGCAGCTCTGACTGCTGATCTACTGGCAGCAAATAGATTAGTCACTAGAAAGCAATGAACACAATTGGATTCCTGAAGGAGACATCAGTGCCTGGAACCATCTTGAGGGAAGCTGCTGTTCACCTCTGAAATTCTTTGGCCACTGCTCGCCATTCCATTCTTGGGACTATCTCATCCTGAGTGGAGCATCACAAGGAGACGGCCATACAGAAACAGCTGCTTTCATGATCCCTCTTCTCCAGTGCTGTCCACGTTATGTCACAGCGGCCAGGCTGGTGGCATCTTCCAACACTTCAAAGTCATCCATGAAGACGAGGGCCAATACACCTGAAGATCTATTCAGTATTGGTGGTTTTCAGAAAGATGGTGCACAGTACTGTGAAAATGGCACCTAGAGTGTTAGCAGCAAATCGACCATGGAGCACTGAACATGGAAAAATGGTACATGGTTAATTTGACCCCAATCCTTACTATTCCAGTAGGCTGTAAACTGCATCCTATGGGATGCACACCGGCTATGAATTCTTTGCAGTTACGTGGGAAAAACCAAACGTCACCTCCCAGGCATCAGTGCCTTTCTGAAAGSGGACGAACAGACTGCGGCAATCTGCTGTTAAAACACAACAGCCTGGGGTCCCTATAGCCATGAAACTCTTGGAAGATCCAACAGGAGGATGGCACAAGGGTGACTGACTCCCCGCAAGACCAAGACACTGTTCACACCATGCACAACCAGGTGTGCTTAGAGATCTCCTGTGGTTCTCCATCATTTTCTCCTTGCAGGTGTCTGCTCAGCCAGTGTGGGTACAGCCACTCCATCTGCTGGGGGCTGACAGAGCTGGGTGCAGGCAACTACATGACTCCCAGGCTGGAGTGCCATCTACTGAATCACCACCACCGTTGCCTATGGCAATTTGGTTACGGTTTGTAGATTTAGCCGCAGCATTTGAAATAAAAGCAGCTACACATGAGATATTTTAATTATGTGTTATATCTAACAACATGTTTAAATGCTTAAACCTAGCAACTGTATCTTGAACTACCCTGAAGGAGTAAAACCAGCTGTAAGTCAACAACTCATTCAAAAAAGATAGGTTTAACTAGTTTTTTTCTAAATTGAGGTGATAGCACACATTTTCTAAGCAGTGATGTGCAGAATACTGACAGGCATGGCACCTGTGGGTCTGTGACAATTAAAAGAAACAACAGAATTTCAAAGGGAAGCCCACGAATTCTGCTTTTTATCTAAGGACTACCGTGTATTATTCTATTAAAGCAAAAACTTTAAGTGCCTCCACCTGGATCATTAATACTATGATTATTAACACTGGAATGACACAAGCATGTCTCAGGTGCTGGCTGCACACTGTTTCAGCTGGCTTTTGTTCAACAGAAATGTTGCATCTTGTCCAGGCTACTTGTGGTGCTCGGTGATGGAAGGAACAAATGGGTTTTCAGTTCCTAACCTTCCCAATACGTTCGGTACAAACAGCATTTTGCAGTTCTGGGAAAACCAAAGTCGCAACTCATTGCCTGCCTTTTGACTGGTATTTTAAAAGGCAGGGGGAAGAAGTTCAAGCAGCCTTCGAATTTCAGACAGTGGAAGAAAAAAATAAATTCAGCAGTCTCATGTTGTCCAAGTTGTCCAAACATATTGGTTCCTATATATTAGCCTCTGTAACGGTATTTATCTTGATTGGTGTAATTGTCTTGGCTTCTTTTGAAATGGATTGTCCACAAAAATAAGATATATTTTTAGCTTGCTGACCATAGCTTGTGCACACTCAGGAGAAATTCTTATTGCCCATGGGACAGAAAAAGACAATAAAAATCAATATTGTTTTAGTAAGTGTTAGTGTTGCCTGTAGTTGAGAAGTGCGTTTCTGTGTTTCTCAGTATTTTCCTCTGTTTTATTTGGGTTTAAGCGTAGTTATCTAGTTTAAACTAGCTTTTGGATGTCATTAAGTGGAGAGAAAAACACTGACTTTCCAGCATCAGTTACAGAATACCTGGAAATTTGCAACTTAGTCTATTAGGACAGACATCACTGAGAATTGTATTGAAAATCAAAATCTGTAATTCCTAAATTCTTAAGGAAGCAAGTCCTCTTTATTCACCTTTACATATGTCTCAGATGTATCTTTGTAGTATGTTTTTCCTTAAAGTTTCCTCATCTGTAAAGTTGCACTGACCTATTTCTTTGTCATATTTTATATTGCAGTTAGAGCAATGGGGTGGTTGCCAAACACAAAATCCTGAATTCAGAGAGATGCATTTACTAGAAATCAACCATGCTGTGACTTACCAAAATCAAGAAATGTTCACCAATAGCATCCAAAACTTTAATCAGATACAACAGATGGAATCATACAGAATAATCAGAAATGCTGCTCAATAAAAGCCAGTGATGCTCCTGCAACAATTGCAGAATGTCTGTGACAACAAGGTGAGATGCTGTTTCTCCCTCGAATGTCTGATTTTACTGCCTTAACGGGATTTATGGCTTAGTACAACAACTGGAGTATTGAGTTTAAAGGTTCAGCATATCAGGTGATTGCTTTCCTTGCCCTGGTAAAAAATTTMTCCTTTCTAGTTTTACAGGTATATGTCTGTTTATTTCAATTAATCAAATAAATACAAATTAACTGAAAACCCAAACTGCAACTCTGCTCATATAATCCAAAATAAATTACTTAATAAAAGTACTGTTTCTTAGTTATGCAAAGAGGCTTCCTTTATGTAACTATGATTTCACTGATATACGCTTTTATTAAGACTTAATGCTTATCTGCAAAGTTTTTTGGTTTCGGGTCAATTGTTTCAAATGATGGTAGACAATCCACTGAACACCAAGCCCTGAATTACAGTGCAGTGATCCATGGGGTCTGGTAGAATCATTAGAACTCACCTAATTCATTATAACAGCTCCTTTACTGTGGAGATGTAAAACTAGTGTGCAACTCTATGTGCAAAACTGATTCAGTACCTGGAAAAATTATGGAGAAGATCATGCTGGGTGCTACTGAAAGACATTTAAAGAACAATGCAATCATCAGGCACAGTCAACATTGGTTCACAAAGGGAAAGTCCTGTTTAACTAATTTGATATCCTTCTACAATAAGGTCACCTGCCTAGTGAGTGAAAGGACAGTGGTAGAGGTAGTTTTTCTGGGTTTTAGTGAGGCTTTTGGTACTGTCCCTCACAGCATCCTTCTGGATAAGTTGTTCAGCTGTGAGGTGAGCAGGTACACAGTGCACTGGGTGAAGAACTGGCTGAAGGGCAGAGCTCAAAGGGTTGTAGTGAATGGGGCTACATCTGGCTGGCGACCAGTCACCAGCGGTGCTCCTCAGGGTTCAATTCTAGGGCCAGTTCCRTTCAATATATTTATCAATGGTCAGAATGCTGGAGTTGAATGCACCATTAGCAAGTTTGCTGATGATACTAAACTGGGAGGTGCTGTTGACTCTCTTGAGGGACAAGAGGCCTTGCAGAGGGATCTAGATAGATTGGAGCATTGGGCAATCACCAATGGCATGAAATTTAACAAGAACAAATGCGGGATTCTGGGATGGAGTAACGTCAAGCACAAGTATAAATTGGGAGAGGAATGGCTGGAGAGCAGCCCTGCAGAAAGGGACCTGGGGGTGCTGGTTGACAGCAGGCTCAATATGAGTCACAGCGTGTCCTGGCAGCCAAGAGGGCAAACCACATCCTGGGGTGCATCAAACACAGCGTAACCAGCCGGTGATTATCCCACTGTATTCAGTGTTGGTGCGGCCTCACCTTGAGTACTGTGTGCAGTTCTGGGCCCCACCATTTAAGAAGGATGTGAAGGTACTTGAATGCATCCAGAAGAGGGCAACAAAGCTGGTGAAAGGGCTGGAAGGAACGTCCTATGAGGAGCAGCTAAGGACTTTGGGCTTGTCTAGTTTGGAGAAAAGGAGGCTGAGGGGCGACCTCATTGCTCTCTACAGCTTCCTGAGGAGGGGAGGTGGAGAGGGAGGTGCTGATCTCTTCTCCCCGTTATCCAGTGATAGGACACGTGGGAGTGGTTCAAAGCTGCGCCAGGGGAGGTTCAGACTTGACATTAGGAAGCATTTCTTTACAGAGAGAGTGGTCAAACACTGCAACAGGCTTCCTGGAGAGGTGGTCAATGCCCCAAGCCTGTCAGTGTTTAAGAAGCATTTGAACAACGCCCTTAATAACATGCTTTAACTTTTGGTCAGCCCTTAAGTGATCAGGCAGTTGGACTAGATGATGGCTGTAGGTCCCTTCCGACTTAGCTATTCTATTCTATTCTATTCTATTCTATTCTATTCTATTCTATTCTATCCTATCCTATCCTATCCTATCCTATCCTATCCTATCCTATTCTAATTTTTCTTCCTACCGCCTTCTTTCCCTAACAGTACATGCTGAGGAAATCTTTGATGACATTTCTTCCCATCCCTGCACTAGCAGAAGGGATTGAATGGGTAATTATGTCCCATCCTAGGCATTGGCTCTGTCACTTTGTGGGAAGGAGGGATGTACCTTCTGATGGGGGTGAGATCTGTGGATTGTCTGTAGATAATTTGACCTTCTGAACAAATTTGCAAAAAGCATGTGTGAAGTGTGGTTTTTGAAAGTCTTCTGTGTTCATCCAGTTTAGCTGGGTTTTCACAAGACAGCAAAAGACCACATCTCTGACACTAGTGAGGCTCAAAGATCAAGCCCTCAGTCTGAAGCAGGACATGCTCCTGAACTAAATGGTTGCAAATCTTTTTGATGTGAGCAATACCTGTTCATTTCCCCATGGATTTTTTTTCTTGTACTCATTTTTAGAAATGCCTGAGCTGTTTCCCTTGGAAAACATAACAGAACACAAGAGCCTGAGAACAACAGTACTCCATCAGAGCGAAGGTCCATCTGGCCCAATACTCTGTCTCTGAAGTGGCCAACAATAAATGCCTAAAGGACACTATATGAGCAGTGCAGGTCTACTTCTGTCAGGGTCCTGGGGGTGCTCATAGGCCTCAATGGCTGGGACCGGCCTCCCCTGGGACCCCCACCCACACCATCTCCTGCCAAGGGCCCAGGGGACATGTCTCAGCTCAGCCTGG
>JAYKAV010003373.1:293700-307126 GCA_035582835.1 Phoebastria nigripes | reverse complement strand
GTGACCAACAACTGTTAACAGATACAAATTCCTTAATATGCTCTAGTTAGTCTGTCATTATCTCAAACCCTTTGAGCCCCACATTGGGCACCAAAAAGGACTGTCGTGGTTTAACCCTGGCAGCACCTAAACACCACGCAGCCGCTTGCTCACCCCCCCACTCCGGTGGGATGGGGGAGAGAATCGGGAGGGCATGAGTAGGAAAACTCACGGGTTGAGATAAAAACAGTTTAATAATTGAAATAAAACAAAGTACAACAGTAATAATAACAGTGGTAACAACAACAGGATATACAAAACAGSCGATGCACAATGCACCTGCTCACCACCGCTGAACTGACATATTGCCGAGCCAATGCGTGACCGAAAAATGCGCAAGCCCATCCCGGAACCCAGAGCCCCCCCCTACACTTAGTTTTTATACTGAGCATGATGTTGCATGGTATGGAATACCCCATTGGCCAGCTGGGTCAACCACCCCGGCTGTGCTCCCCTGCCAGCTTCCCATGCACCTGGCAGGGCATGGGAGGCCGAAACGTGCCAAACACCACCCAAAACATCAATGGGCCATCAACGCTCCTATTATACCAAACCCAAAACACAGCACACCCCCCAGCTACTGGGAAGAAAGTTAACTCTGTCCCAGCCAGAACCAGGACAACGTATATTAAATTTCATCATCCAAGTGATCCATGCCAGCTTGCACCACTATTTGAGTGAGTGTTCAGCTGCAGGTGAAGAAAAGCAGGGAAGCCTTTGCAGTAAAAATACCTGTCTTGATGAGTAGCTATACAACTTCCATCTTGAGAACTCTACACAACCAAATCTATGTTCTTCCTTTAATGAAGGGCCTAGGTTGTTTTTTTTTTTAAAATATATAAACAGTGCTTACCATGTCAGAAATGAGTTAATCTACCAAGTTAACTCTTTCCAAAGACTTTGACCAGTAAGTCCAATGTTCACAGAACATTTCAAACTCCCTCCTCTTTTTCCCTCAAGGATCAGGCTATATATATGTCAAGACTATCAGCAAAACACAGATGATCCAAGTTCCTTTCACTTTTGCTTATCAAGAGGCTAATACTGGTCAGAGTATAAGTCTGACAGAAGAACAAGCAACCCTAAAATATTAGTTATGTGTTTACATGTGTGTCCTGGTTTCAGCCGGGATAGAGTTGTTTTTTTTTTCCTAGTAGTTGGTATAGTGCTGTGTTTTGGATTTAGTGTGAGAAGAATGTTGATAACACACTGATGTTTTTAGTTGTTGCTAAGTAGTCTACTAGTCAAGGACTTTTCAGCTTCCCAAGCTCTGCCAGGTACACAAGAAGCTGGGAGGGAGCAYAGTCAGGACAGCTAGCCCAACTGGCCAATGGGGTATTCCATACCATGTGATGTCATGCTCAGTATATAAAAGCTGGGGGAAGAAGAAGGAAGGGGGGGACGTCTGGAGTGATGGCGTTTGTCTTCCCAAGTAACCGTTACGCGTGATGGAGCCCTGCTTTCCTGGAGATGGCCGAACACCTGCCTGCCGACGGGAAGGAGTGAAGGAATTCCTTGTTTTGCTTTGCTTGTGTGCGCGGCTTTTGCTTTCCCTATTAAACTGTCTTTATCTCAACCCATGAGTTTTCTCACTTTTACCCTTCCGATTCTCTCCCCCATCCCACCTGGGGGGAGTGAGTGAGCAGCTGCGTGGTGCTTAGTTGCTGGCTGGGGTTAAACCACGACAATGTGACACAGATCTCCTGGTTGATGTCTTCAGTTCAGAAAGGGGTCCCATGGCACCATAAATAAAAACAAGCAGGTTACTTCAGGTTAAGGTGTTACTTCCCACCAGCTGACTACAAGGATGTCTATGCCCTTGGCCACCTCAACTACAAAAAGTAACATACATTGATTTAAACTATCACATTTTAATTCCACTTTGTAAACAAAGTAACACAGGCTCCCTTAAACCCCGAGTTTTAAAAAAAAGTAGTTTTGAAGTGACTTTCAGCCTTGCTTTTGAGGTAAACATATGCACGTAGCCACAGCTACTTAAGGGACTGAATTACTGTCTGCCAGCTAGCCATATTTCTATACCCCTCAACTCCCTCTGTTCTTAAGAAAGTTAACTTCTGAACTTTTGTTCAACATTATGCTGCCACAAGAGCAGTACAGTATCCTGTGACAACACCAAACAACAAGAACATTTTCTTGCCCCTAATAACTCTTAAGACAAGTAGATAAACGAGCATTTTTACATGCCAAGTAACATAAGGATGGCTTAGCCACTTCAGCAGCACAAGGACACTCTCCAAACTACCAGTCATTACATACATTCTATTGCAGAATGCTTAGAAGCATGTCTTTTCATGAAAGAAGAGTCTCTGCATTTTGAAGGGCATTTATAATGGTGTGCACAAGACCTCAGGCACATCACTCCAGATCAGTTCGCAGGAACAAGCCCATTCTAAGAGTCACCACCGTTCACATCCCAATGGACCTTCTTCATCTTTCAGGTGATCAACACATCACACAGGAGGAACCACTGCTTTCAGGCTCTTCCAGTAAATTCTTAGGTGCTCAGCCTTTAATTGTGAAGCAAGTCACATTCAACCAGAAAATCTTAGGAAGTCATTCACAGGAAAATGAAAAAGTTGATGACTTAAATATGAAAGCCTGGGAGATTTCCTCAACAAGATAGAAATATTAAAAAATATCCTACCAAATGACACCTTCCAAGGAGAAACTTGCAATATACCTTCTCTGAAAGATTCAGCAAGTACAAAAAGAATGTCTGAAGTGTAATTAGCTTGAGAAGTGAACTAAAAACACCACTACCAACCACAGAAAATTGCTGTACATGGGGGGGGGGGAGAACCCTAACAAGTGGTATTGGGAGATGTGATGGATGGAAAAGGAAAAAAAATCCACCCCGCTCCCACCAAGAAAAAGGCGTAGAGCACTAGCAAGATTGAAGATGCTCAAAATTTCAATACCGTTTTGCTTCGATGTACTACAACAGAATGAGCTGAGGAGGGACAAGGAGTGCAGGATTCTGTGAGCCCAGAGACATCTGAACCCTATTAACATCCCTGAGCCAACACAGCCCGAAGGGCATTGCTCACTCAAATGAAATAACCAGCTACAACTGCCTGCAGCTGTAGGTAGGAAAGAGAAAGCAGCACTGTTGAATCAGCTGAAGCCCAAAATAACAGCTGGAGAAACTGCTATATCAGGAACTCCCTGCATCCGTAGAAATGGGCAAGAGGTTCTGAAAACAGTGGTTGCAGAGCTTTTTGCCTGCAAGCAGGTACATGTGTTTGTTAACAAGCACTAAGATTTTGTTTCTGTAAATTAGTTTTACCACTTGTCTTCTGTGGGCTGGGGGAATATCCAGAAAGCTTTTCTTGTTTGTTTGGTCCCATCCACTGTGCAAACACAGGAGAAGGCTGGTTTACATATCACAGATCGCAAGTGAAGCATGAGTCAGACTGAAAACTCACTAATCTGACGATTCTGCTTAAGACCCAAAAGAATAATTATGCCAGAAAATTTATCTTCAGTCCTCCTCTGCTACCCTTATTATCACCAGAGGCAGGGGAAAACGTCAAGAGCAGCAGGGAAACCCTAGTTTGCATCAGCCCCAAGCTGCTGCACAAGAGGGTGGTGCTGAGCTGCAGCACYTCCCTGAGCATCTGACACTGCGGTTCAGTTTGAGTGAGTCATTTCTGAGTCCTCCAACTGCAAGTTTGCGGTGACTGAGGAGGAGGAGGTTGGGTATGGGTTTTCCAGTGAAGTCAGCTTATTTGAGACTGCTATCTTTCCCAGAAAGACAACCAGCTCTTTTGAATAGCCAGCTGAGACAGAATGTGTTGATAAGCACTTCCTCTTCAAGGACTTACTGTAAAATAATTTTCTTTCAAGTATAAGCCTTTAAATATTATCACTACTTGGACCAAGCAGTTTCAGATATGCACTTTATGAATCAAGAACTGATTTGCATACCATCTTTAAAACTGGAGTTGTGATCTCTTCCAGACTTACTCAAACAGCCTGCATAAAGATATACATTATTCTTCTTTCAGGATTGGAAAAGGTACAGAAAACCCCTAGAAACAGAATAGTACAGAAGTACAAACGCCAGAGAAGAGATCTACCCAAACAGCATCTTAGTGATTGTTTTCATTATTTGCAAAAGAAAATCATGCAATACTTCATGCCACTGCTCTCAGAATTACATAGAAGCCAAAAGTAACCTTGTCTACCATTAGGCCTTTATTGAAAAAAGGAAAAAAGCAAAAAGCAGTAGTAGAATCATAACTTCAAAATCTAAAATAAGAATAAAAATAGATATCCCATTCCTCACTCAACTGCTTTCTCTATTTTTGGTATTTTGCAATTTGGTCTCCCAAACTGGCTCTAGATTCAGATCAAAATACAAAGAGTCAGAAAGACTGAAGCAGGAAGCTCAGAGATTAGCAACCTTGCTTCTGTTATGTCAATCTTCCAATTGCTGCTCAGCTCCAGGCAACCATAATACATCAGATTTGCATGCTGTAAAGGCCCTGACAATTACATACTTAAAGAGTATTTCTCTGAGCTCCTCTAGAAAGTTTTCTGTTATAATCACCCAGAACCCAATGCACAATGAGGGTCACACCACACCGTAACATCCATAAATACTCTTTAACTACAGACAACATACATAGCTGAGAGAGAAAACAAGTACACGGAACAAATAGAAACACAGCCAGCAACACCACAACATCAGAACCTGCTGTACCAAAAATGGTTTTGGTACCTAAATGATCTATCAAAGGTCTACAAAACACTAGGCAACACAATCAAAGCAGAACTCAATTCTGCAAAACAGCTTTAAGTCTACTTTGCAACAGGACATGCCACAGATCAAGGGCATTATATCAGAACTATTCATTTAATAACAGAATTATTGAGGCTTGGCACCATAAGCTAATCAGATATTGCTCAGTTTCAGTTCAGTATAATAAAACTGTTACTAAGCTGCTTTCTTTTGACTGGTCTTAGGCTAACCAAGTTGGGTATTTTCTTCTCTCCCTCCTCCAAAAAAAAAAAAAAGTCAGTCTGCTACAGCCACAGGCTTGATGTCTTACAAGAGAACATTTAAGGCAGGATTCTCAAGAATTACTATTGTTTAGAAGGTCTTCCAAACGTTGGCGTTTACTTCTAAAAGCAACTTAAAAATTTTAGCCCCTAGGAAGCCACTACAACTTTTCTGAAGACATTTACTCTCTACCTGGATAGGCAAATTACGAGGTTAGATGGCTCAGCATGTTCCAAAGACCAAGACTGAAGAGATGACCAGAAACCAATGGTACAATATAGACAGTTCTGTCTCTTACAAAATACATGACTATTTCAAAAGGTTAAAATAGTTGAGAGTGCAGAATCCACAGTGAGAGTTCTCTACTCAAGTGTTTTTTTTTTTTTTACTATGGGCAACACTGTCACTCCAGGCTACCAAATATGAAATTGAGTTGTAGATAGATCACTGGTCAAAGAGTACACGCCAGAGCTATCCAAGTCCCTCCAACTGTCCTAAGCAACTATAAAAACTCACCTTGAAGTACACATACATCAGTTTCTTCCCTCCACTCTCCCTGCAGTGTGTTTGCAGCTCCTCTTTAAGCTGGGACTGACTCTCATGGATACAGCCTGTTGTACAAAACCCTACCCTATTCACCCTTCTGCATTAGTTTTTCCTCTAGCGCATCTCCCCAAATCAACTCACCACAGGATCGATCAGATCAGTGCCACGACAAGAGTGGAAACAAGTCCAGCAGCCCCAGTTTTAGCTGGCTTCGGTATTACGGAGGCTGTGGTTTGACTAACCTTATGCTAGCATGAGCTGGCACTTCCTTACAGAGAAGTTCTTTTGCCCCATCTTTTCTGCTTTTGCACCAACTCCACGTTCTTTGTGCTGGCACAGCTGTTTGCATGACTGGACGATGAACTTCAGTGACTTATGGTCCATCTAAAAACTCCTCAAAATCTATTATTGTTGCTGGATTATTACTTTGGAGCTGGGTAATTACTGATAAGGAAAACAGATATGGCTGAACTTGTTAACCAGGAAGGCTG
This sequence comes from Phoebastria nigripes, assembly GCA_035582835.1. Lineage (NCBI taxonomy): Eukaryota > Metazoa > Chordata > Aves > Procellariiformes > Diomedeidae > Phoebastria > Phoebastria nigripes. The sequence goes on along the minus strand of JAYKAV010003373.1, from coordinate 301,024 downwards.
GAATGGCAGAGACTTGATTGATAAAATGCAAACATGGAAATAGCAGTATTGAGAAGTGAGACAGCGTATGACAGACACCAAGAGGGAGACTGGGAAAAGTGAAAGATCAGGTGGCTGCAAGGTGGTTCTGTAAGTCTCAGCCTCACCAAGGAGCTCCACAGGCTTTCTAATAATGCCACATAAGAGAATGTGATTTTTTCAGTTTTGTCATACAGTCTACAAGGATCATGCATATACTCACAGCTGTGTTAAGAATATTAAGGTTGCCTTGGGAACTTACAGTGCACACAAAAGAGCTGGATTAGACTAATTACCTTGCCTCAGTACACATGGTAGTTGTTCACCACATCTGATGAAAAATAAGTACTCTAAAAGGTGTATGGCCATAAGTATTTCTACTGCAAACTATTCGACTCTGCTCTTTCAAGATAAAGCTAATGTTTTCTTTTCAGTTTGTGACATCCATCACTACAGCATTCAGCTACTTCAAACAATTTTCACAACACCTTTATTAAGCAATCTCTCAACACAAAACTAATTAACTTATTACAGAACAGCCCAGGCTCTATAGGAAGATCACAAGACAGATGTTCACATAGCAAGCCACATGCAAGAAGTTACCATCTCAACAATTCAAAGCTAACCCATTTCACCACGTACCGGGATGCAGACCATGAAAACTAAGAAGGTTTGTCATTACCATCCCATAGCTGAGGCAGCAATTTCTTAGACTGCTTCAGCTGTTTTGCTAAGCGCAAACATGTGCTTTACCAACAGTGAAAATGAGGAAGAGAAATCAGGACTTTTGTTAGACATCTAAATAGTAACCATCAAATATAAAAAGTGGAAAAACATGGAAATAGGCCTTGGGAGTAAACATATAATAATGAATTCATACTGGAGTCCATTACCCACAACAGCAGTCATAATCACTTAAGTCAGGAGAAAATGAAGGTGAACATGTACTTCTTTCAAGCCTTTAAAACCTCATAGTTCAACAACAAAGATGACTAACCTTTCAACAAGTCAAGATATCTGTAAGCCAACATGACTACAACTCTGAGTGCTTAGCTCTGGTAAGATTACACTGAAGATCTGTAAATAATAGGTAGTTTCACCTTACTCTAAATTTGTCATGAAGTTGCATAATGTACAACTAGCCTATGGAACACTACGGCACAAGATGTTTTCAAGGAAGAGCAGAAAACAGGACTGTACAACAGGAACTGCATAATGGGGTGAGTCAGTTATATTAAACAAAGTTTGTCACCCTGAAACTACAGGAGGAAAATAAACATCTACCAGGCTCTGGCCAACGGGCATAATGCAAGTATCTGCTTTAATGAGCAAGGAATTTGAAAACAATCCCCTAGAGACTCTTTCTTAAGGTATCTGGTGCAGGATACTCAAATAAGATAACTAAGTTGAGTCAGCAAAACAAATTTGTGCCGCCTGTTTGTTTCACTGAATGTTGTCCAGCCCTCCCCRCTGTGGTTAATGAAATTCAGTTTCAAAAACCTATAGGCAAAAAAACACCTAGCCTTTGCAGCACCTTATCTTGTAGGGCAGAAGAAACTACAGAAAGTAGCTTTGAAACTGCTGTCAGGGCTCTTTTCATAGCCCTTCCCGTCCCATCCCTAATAGAAGCTATTGTATGTGTCCCTTTCAATAGTTCAGAAACGGACATGAAATATCACTCCCATTTGTATTTCATGCAGGAATGTTTACTACCTTTAACCCAACCATAATAAATATTTACAATTTATATTTTTACTAGTCCATCCACTCAGTCACAAAAGCAGTATCAAATTAATTTCTGCAGTACACAGAGCTTGACACCCAAAAAAGAACCAAGTTTTCAATAAATAGCTCTTTGTGTTCTACTTCCTTCTATATACAAACATTGGGGCTGAGTGCCCACTGACTTCATTTTAAAATAGTTTTAATTGCTTTATTATCTTCTCTGCTGTAATCAATGCTTTTTAATACATTGTTTCTTTCTTCTTAGAAAGAGCCTTCTCCCACGTAGTGTACCACCACCTCCATTAAACAATTAATAAGGTTTGTTGGTTTTTTCCAAGCTCACCGTTATGAATCTCGAGTTAACTCTAAGATCAGTTAGAGTAAAACTTTAGTTTTACTTGTCTCAGTCATTTTGAAAAGCCACTCAGAGCACAATTGCAGTAGTGATGTTCTGCATTAAATACAAATACTAGCAACACAGCTGACAACACAACTGATGAGCAGCCCTTCGTGTCTCAAGACAATTTCCAACCAACCTGTTGTGCTGACAGCCGATGCCATGAGTCAACATTATAGTTCCATATCCTCAGGGTTTCACTAGTCTCATCATCATTTAAAATTATATTAAAAATATGGACCCAGAAGTTATCAACTCCCATAACTTATGAAGATATATTGCTAGTAGTAAGTGTTGTGGGGTTTTGTGGATTTTTTTTTTCCCTCCTCTTTAAAGGAAACTGATCATAAACATAAGTCAGTAGTTTTTATTCCAGAGGGCATAATGTAGCTTTTCATTATTTCAGGCTTCATCTTTCTAATGATCTACTCAATAAGCTCTTTTCAGTGTCATTTTCCTAGATGTACAATGTTTCAGGATAGGAAGTTCTTAGGAGACAGGCTAGGTAAGTCAGTACTAAGAAACTTGATTTATGCCACAAACTGAGAGGGTACACATTTACCTAACAAGCTCTCCAGCGCCATGTTAAAACATAAGGACAGGCATCAGTAAGTGAGCTACTTACGTATTTGTCTGGATAAAAGTTTGTAACGGGAAAGAAAAGTATGCTAGCTAAGAAAAAACCCCAAACTGAAAACTGACAAGAACACAGACATTTTATAGCTTACTGTAGAAATACAGAAGCTTTCCTAACATGATCAAATACATCCTAGTATGTATGAGGGGGAAAGATGCATTTACTTGTCACGCTTTTTTCCCCTCCCCGCTTCTAACTTTAACAGTGAATCCAGGAGTTACACTGGCAGATAGAGGAATCCCACGGCTCTCGCTCGTTTTATTATTCTGTCCTGGTGTTGTTCCACTTTTGTTAAAAAGATCAAGCCAGATTACAGCCAAGAAYGCAACAGTAGCATCAGGCTCACAGTGCCTCATGTGAGCAGTTGAAGGAGGTTGTGGAGTTTATTATCTGTTGAATTCTTCACCCACAGAAAGTATGCTTTTTCTGATGTACTCTGCAATATGCTGGGGGGGCGGGGGGAGGCAGGGAGGTCATTTGATCCGTGTATTCTTATTGTTCCACTTGCTTATTAGGCAGCAAGTGCCATTGAGAAGTCAGGCGCTGCTAAATTTTTAGATCAGCTTGTAATCATCCTAGAAACAGATGGCAATTACAGATTCCAGGGGCTGGTGGGGAGGGGGTTATTTGGTTTTGGTTGCATTCTTTTTTAAGCTTGTCCAGTATGTTCAAGAACTTCATTAAGGCATTCGTTCCCTCCTCCTAAATATATTTAATTTAATGGTTGACACAGTAGGTGAGGTCTCCAGCAGTCCATTCTTCACCTCAAAATTAGTTACAAAAAAACCCCACTTCTATTCATTTTCTTCCATCTTCATGGGTGATATATTTTGAAGGACCTAAGCCTAGTTCCCTACAAATTGCCAGCTTTCCTAACAAGCTTGTAACAGAAGCAGGCAACCAACATGAGCAAAAGCAGACTCACCATCATTGTGCCTGGGATGATCATCATAGGCTGCAGAAAACACAGAATGCTGGCTTTCATTTTCGGCACAGAAAACAAGGAGGTAAGAATTACTTCCAAAAACATTAGGCAAAAAGTTACATGCCACCTTCCTTCCCTCTCCTCCTTCCCACAGTTACAGGAAATCCACCAGCAGTGACAATACGGAGGTAGGAATAAGGATGTTATTTACCACGTCACTTGTAAATGAAATGCTATTACAATTATGTTAACTAGCTAAAAATATAGCTTTAAGTCATACTAAGCACTGAGTTTAAGTATTTGTTTCAGTAGCACAGCCAGATTATCTTTGATAGAGGATAAAAGACCGAGATAACATCAACTCTTAATGATGCAGATGCCTGCAAGATCCCAGCACACCGACAATTAGTCTTTGCTGCTACAAGTCATCAGTATTATAATCTCATCTACAAAATGGGACTCAGTTGCTTTCCCTTCCACTTAGCAGAAAGTTTCATTCAACAGCATATTTCAGCATACCGAGAAATGAATTTACAGCTCTGAATGTGAGCACATATTTTCTTGCTTCTTAAGATATTTGGGTAATGTTTACACGTTTTCCCCTCACATGCCCTTCTAAGTTATTACTGAATTTGACTGCATTACCAAGCAGGATTTTGCATCAGGTATCTCTCTACTTCTACTGAAACAACAACTGAGACCACCAAAGCAATTTGCTTACAGTTTCTTGGATAGGGGGGGGAGTAATTTATAAGAACCTTGGGTAACAGACACCTCCCTGCAGATTTTTCTTCCCATTAAGAATTCACACCTCTGCTTTCTGACACCAATGCTCAAGATCTCCCTTTATAGACTCATGTTTCCTCCTACGACAGGAGAGTTAAGAGAACACTTCCTGTAACTTTTTCCTTAGATGGAGCTGCTTCACACATTCAATTTAAAATCTGAAAATCCTCCAGAACTCAACTATCAAGTACAGTGGTATTTTGGCCCTAAGATCAAAAAGGTAAAAAGCCTGCAGAAAAATCTGCTTTTCCATTTTTATCTTCACCAAGTGCTTCCTTCCAATATATGCCACATCCTGTCAGAAATGTGGGAACTGCATCTCAGCTTCACCATTTCAATACATACTTATTCCCCAAGACAGGTAGTAAGACTCAGAGACTGCTATTATCTCGTTAATGGATATGCACCGCACTGGAAACGGTCTTAAATATGATTCTTCAGATGACTACTATGTTCTAAGTTTATTTAATTACTATCATAATGAACTATGATCTATGCTCATTTCCTAGTCTAACCTTTCGTTATGGATTTCTGTTTATTCTGCCAAGAAACTTAAGGATCCTTAATTCCTGTTCTTAATGAATCCACACACGTAATTTGTATTTCTCCCATGAGAAATTCTTATTTGTGATAACAGAGTCCAACCACACTGAACACTTATTTTCACTTGCTTGCCACATCAAGCATATCAAACTGACAGGATAAGCATCTAACAGAGGAGCACGCAACACTTCAATGCTGCATTCTTGGCTAAGAAGAGATGTTTAGATTTGGGCACATCAAATTAACTTTTTTTTTTCCACACTCTCATTCAGAGGGATTTTGTTTCCATGGGGCCCAAAGCATTATTCATGATTACACCTACAAAGAAACAGAAGAATATCTGCAGAACACGCAGCAGATACTCATGCCTACAACCATCATCTTCATATGAACATGAAGCTGCATTTCTCTGAGCCTGTTATATTGCTGAGCTTGCTCTTTGAGCCCCGCCAATGAAAGGATTTTAGTTTACAATTTTTAGTTTTATGTGCATGAACCAGTACGCTTCTTTATTACATTTTCTAATGGGAACAGCTACGCACACCACAGTACATGATCATAGGAGTCATGTACAGTGTTGTGTTTGTCACAATTTACTTTGTTATTATTTGTACTGGAGAGGTCTTTCCTCTGAAAGTAGTGGTATTTCCAGTATGAACGCATGTAGCAACGAGCTACTGCAACAGGAAGGTCTCTGTTCTCAGAGATCTTCTCGCTCTCTCTCCCCAGGGAGACCGCCAACAGCTAGCACACTGCCATTCAGTAGAAGTCTCTCACATTGTAATTATCAGCTTGCTTTCTTTCATTAGAGAGGCCTGTTTGGGAATTTTTCTATGAATAATTCTAGCCACTAAAGAAGGAGCAAAAGAAACTCATTATTTAAGCCCAATCCTGGCAAACAGTATACCATGCACTTCCACAATTAGAGATCTTTTTGCTTTGTAGATAAACATCTAGTTTCTTATCAGTTCATGACATAGGATGTCACTGCTTACAACTGACCTACAGAAAACTTGAAATCCTTTGTCACCATTTCCTACCAACTCGCAGGGCTATCTTAAGCAGAATATTTAATCTCACTAGAGCTTCTCCTCTGTCATCCATACCATATTGGTATGTACAGTTAAAGCATCTACCCCTAGACCATCACTTCAGGCACCGTACTGTTTAACACAGATCTAACAGTGCTTAGCCTTCATGCTCAGCCTCCAGGCTTTGGGCAAAAACTACCAAAACGTACACAAAGGAAAAAACCTCACAGGATTTGGATGTGTAGGAAACAAATGGAATATTGAGTTAATACTACAGACTGCTTTGCCTGTTTCGTGAAGCTGTTACAAAATTTGTAGTCCAATCTCAAATTGCACACTGACAGTAATTCTTACAAGCTCTTATGCAGCAACAAGAAGTAATCCATAGAAACCCAACATTTGGACATACAGACTTTGCACCACCGGATAAGAGTAAGTTTTTGGCTTAACTGCCCTGATACCTGATTTTAGGTGATCTTTGGGCTCTACACTTTTAACCTGCCACGGTATGTAGCTATTTAAAGATGTAAAGCTGCGTCTTGAGCCTCATAATGCCCAAACCATGTGACATCTTTACCAGGCTCCGAATTTTAACGCTTAACAGCAGCAGTTCAATGCTACCGCACCCGGCACAGGGACTCTTTTGAAGACAGAGCAGCCCATCATCCGCAGGGTGATATAGCACTCCGCAAATGTTGCAATTCTGCTGCTTTACCACATCAAAAACCGTCCCTCCTCCCCTCCCCCAAGCGCACAAAACCGTCAAGAGACACTTGCTTAAGCAAACTGCACGGAAGACAGCAAAAACTTCGCCAGTGAAACGCTAATAACTGTTTGTTTGTTGTTTTTTTTTGTTTGTTTTGTTTTTGTTTTGTTTTTTTTTTAACCGCAGGACATTTATGCAACGCCGGCTCGCGGGTGGCGGCGGGAGCGGAGCGGCTCAGTCTCCGCTGGCAGCACCGTCCCTTCACGGGCACCACCTTTTCACGCGCTGTTTAACAGGCGGAACCGCGGATCGATAGGACACAGGCTACCGCAGGCACCCCGGCACGCCGCCGCCGGCGGCAGCCCCGCGCCTCCCGGGCAGCCGGGCGCACATCGCCCCCGCCCCGGCGGCACACCGCAGCCTCCCCCGGCGCCCCCCGCCCGCACCCACCGCGCTCGGTAACGCGCTCCCAGCCCTCCCCGCTGGGGCGGAGGGCGACAACCGGCGGGCGGCTGCCGGCGGCACGTGCCTGCCCGGTCCCGCCTGCGTCCCCCGC
>JAYKAV010003373.1:276250-293210 GCA_035582835.1 Phoebastria nigripes | reverse complement strand
GCGCGGGAACGCCGGCGGAGTTTCGGTTCCTGCCGCCCCACTGCGCATGTCCCCCCCCCGGGCTCGCGCCTGCGCGGCCGCTGTGTGGAAGCCGGCGCCCTCACGGAGGCCTCCGGCCGCCCTCGAGGGGTGCGAGCGGCGGGGAAGGAAGCAAGGGGACTAAGGGGGAGGGCAGGAGGCAGGACGTGGGGTGAGGCAGGAGAGGAGGGTGCGAGGGAGGGCTGGGAAGAGCGGGGGGGGACTGAGGGGAGCGGGGCCTTTGGAGACGAACCCCAGCTGAGTGTCTGCCTGGGGAAGACGGTGGTTCTCATCCCCTGCCCAGTGCCCCGTTTCCCAGCCTCACACTCATCTCCAAGTCCTCTGGGAAACAAAACCTACCATCATCCTAATCTTCATCTAACTAATCATACACATCGCTACTTTGTGCTGTTTTTGTAATATTTACTCAAGTTTCCAGTTCCCCTCGCCGTAAAGAGACCTCTAGGAGTGAGAAGGACACTCTGAGGTAGGACTTTGCCAACTGCTCCTGACCTAGCTCCGATCTGTCAGCAGAGCGACTCGTTTCAGCCAGCATACAGCAAACACCAAAAACTCAGTCTCCCGCAGAAGTATTGCGCCCCTTTAAACTACACTCCTCTATTCATACAGCAAAAAAACTTAAAATGTTTCTGAACTGCCTCTGTGGCCACAGAGGATGTGGTCAGTGATAGACAACATCCTGCAAAGGCACATCTGCCCAACTCAGAAACATCGTACACGGCATACACTCTCCTCCGCCGTATAATGAGGAACCTTAATGACAACTGCAGTCACTGTTCAGGGTCAATACACACAGATAACACTGAGCATACATCTGTGCATTTACAATAAGTCATCCATCAACTTCTGAATCATACAAACTGACCTGCCTGCTGTAGATCTTGCGTTGTTCATCAGCTGATCATTCAGCAAGGTGACCAGATCCTTGGGGAGAAGCAAGAGCAGGGCTGCTCCATGAGGGTGGACAAACCAGCAGCCAAGGGTCATCCCAGTCCAAGCAGTGCCCTCAGTGATGGGGTCCAGTCCCACAGGGTCCACGCACAGTGGGCAGGGCCAGGTGCTGGCAACAGCACACATCAGCAGTCCCAGAGAAGCTGAGGTGATGAACCAGGTCCATCCAGGAAGGCACAACATAGGCACAGGGTCCATCCAGGAGACAGGGCCAGAAACAGGACTGCAGGCAAACTACCTACAATATAGGACTGAGGTATAGCCAGAATACAGTGCTGGAGACAGGTATACCTACAACATAGCTCAGGTAAAGACCTAAATTGAGCCCTCCCTGAGCTTAAATGGAGGTCCTGGGCAGAGGGTGCTCCCAGGTGAGGTTGTTCAGGGCAACTAAGGTCAGTAGGTGAGCTCAGGGCCCTGACACAGACTTACACAGCTGCTCATAAATTTAAAAACTTGTTGCATCAAACACAGTTGTTCAAGTGTCTCATCCTCTCCATTTCTCTTTTGCCTTTGTGATCTCAAAGCAAAGTTATCTATCATGGTGGAGTCCAGATCAGTAGTGTTTAATCTCCTTTCTGCATAGAAGCAGTTATTGGGATTTATTATATGGTCCCTTTTCTGCATCTTACGGAGAGTAGGAGAGAACAGAGATGCTATATTTCATTTTCTGACATTCTTTTTTTTTAGAGCAAGGAGTTACTTAGGAGTTACAGAGAGACTAAACTGTAATTTTTGTTCTTGAAAATAGATTCAACGACAAAAAAAACCCCTTATATTTCTACTGCAGTCAATGGAAGCTGCTGAATAGTCAGCACCTTTGAATAAAAGCAGGTCACTTAGATGCCTAAATATAGATTTGAAGTCAGACTTTCAGAAGAGTTCAGTACCCATTTTATTCCTTACATTATGCTTAGAACATGGCATCTAAGCGTCGTACAATGCTGCACACATCAATGTGACTAACATCTGTCACGTACATGTCTTCCATCTTCTTTCCAGAGCAAATCCATATAGTGAAGCATTTTCGTTTATAAATGTCTAATAAACAACAACGGTAGGTTTGTCATAGGGAAGGCAAGGCCGAGGAAGGAATTTGCGCTTTTTTTCCAGGTGACTTTCTTGTCATCTTGGCCTGGATTCTAAAGAGCTCTTCCCTGCAAATATGAATCCTTACCAAGGGAGGTTGTTTTATCAGAGGAACAAAAGATGTTGAGTATAACCTTTACAGCTGAATTAAAATAAATCAAGGGCCTGGTCTATCTTCATGACAAGGTCTGGGGCAGAGATCTGTCCTCTCCAGTCTTAAGCACCAAGAACGGGATGGTCGCCTGTACCTGTCTATCATGTAGGGACCACTGTGGGCACAGGTTTTCCACTGAATCCACATGCAGCTGGACACAGGGGTCACTTGGAGAGACAAAACCTGATTACACTTGCAGCCTACACTCCTCTTGGGAAGTCTCTTTCTGGCTGTGCTTTAACTGGAGCTCCAGGCTCTTTCTTTCCCTCAACTGTAACCGTACCCCTTAAAATAAAACTGACCAGAGGCTGAGTCTGGGACCAGGCCCCCCAGCCAGTGCCCACAGCAAAAATTTCCCCAGCCAAGTTCTTGCAGCCTAGACTTCCCTTTCAAACCCCTTTCTAGCTCCCCTCCAGCTGGAGCTCTAGGGCTCTCTCTCCCAGTTAGAATCATAGAATATTTTGGGTTGGAAGGCATCTTTAAAGGTCATCTAGTCCAACCTCCCTGCCATGGGCAGGGACATCTTCAACTAGATCAGGTTGCTCAGAGCCCCGTCCAACCTCACCTTGAATGTTTCCAGGGATGGGGCATCTACCACCTCTCTGGGCAACCTGTGCCAGTGTTCCACCACCCTCAGCATAAAAAATTTCTTCCTTATATCTAGTCTAAATCTACCCTCTTTTCATTTAAAGCCATTCCCCCTTGTGCTGTCACAACAGGCCCTATTAAAAAGTCTGTCCCCATCTTTCTTATAAGCCCCCTTTAAGTACTGAAAGGCCACAATAAGGTCTCCCCAAAGCCTTCTCTTCTCCAGGCTGAATAACCCCAACTCTCTCAGCCTTTCTTCATAGGAGGGGTGTTCCACCCCCCTGATCATTTTTGTGGCCCTCCTCTGGACCCGCTCCAACAGGTCCATGTCTTTCTTGAGCTGAGGGCTCCAGAGCTGGACGCAGTACTCCAGGTGGGGTCTCACCAGAGCAGAGGAGAGGGGCAGAATCACCTCCCTCGACCTGCTGGCCACCCTTCTTTTGATGCAGCCCAGGATACRGTTGGCCTTCTKGGCTGCGAGCRCACATTGCTGGCTCATGTCCAGCTTTTCATCCACCAGTACCCCCAAGTCCTTCTTGGCAGGGCTGCTCTCAATCCCTTCCTCCCCCAGCCTGTATTGATACTGGGGGTTGCCCCGACCCAGGTGCAGGACCTTGCACTTGGCCTTGTTGAACCTCACAAGGTTCACACGGGCCCACTTCTTGAGCTTGTCTAGGTCCCTCTGGATGGCATCCCATCCCTCAGGCATGTCGACCGCACCACTCAGCTTGGTGTCATCTGCAMACTTGCTGAGGGTGCACTCGATCCCACTGTCTATGTCACTGATGAAGATACTAAACAGTACTGGTCCCAATACGGACCCCTGTGGGACACCACTCGTCACCAATCTCCATCTGGACATTGAGCCATTGACCACCACCCTCTGGATGCGACTATCCAACCAATTCCTCACCCACCGGACAGTCCGCCCATCAAATCCATACCTCTCCAGTTTAGAGAGAAGGATGTTGTGGGGGGTTGTAGTGTTCTAACACTAACCCTGAGAGCAAACCTAATCTTATGCTAAGCCACAGCCCAGGGTCCCCAGCCAGCGCCTGCACCAAAACATTCTCACGGCCACGTTCTCTTCACAGTCCACCTTTTCCTTCAGCACGTTCCCTTTTAAGCTCCCCTCCAGCTGCAGCTCTAGGCTGTCTCTGTCCGAATGCCCACCTTAACACTAACACAGATTCTTAGACCAGGACCCCCAGCCAGTGCCCTCAATAAAATGTTCTCTCTGCCACGTTTTCTCTACCCCACGCCCTTTCTTTTCAAAGCTCCTTTCTAGCGCCGCTCCAGCTGCAGCTCCAGGCCCTCTCTTTCTCTCAACCCTAACCTTAACCCTCACACAAACCATATGCTGGGCTTTGGACATGGCCTCCAGCCAGTACCAACACCGGGAAGTTCTTGCAGCCAAGTTCTCTTTGCAGCCTACACTTCCCTGCGACAGTCACTTTCTAGCCTCAAGCCAGCTGCAGCTCTTGTCTCTTTCTTTCTGTCAACCATAACCTCAAACCTCACCCTAAACCTGACAGTTCTGTTGAGCCTTAGACCAGGCCCCTCAGCCAGTGCCTCCACCTAAAAGTTTTTGCAGCCAAGTTATCTCTGTGGCCCAGCCTTTTCACTAGCAGCTGCTTTCAAGCTTCCCTCCAACTGGAGCTCTAGGCTCTCTTTTTCTCCCAATGTGAACCCTAACCCTCACACTAGCTGTATGCTGAGCCTCAGACCAGGACTGCCGAGCAGCACCCACAACAAAAAGTTATTGCAACCAAGTTCTTCCTGCACCCCATGCTTTCTAGGCCCATTCTAATTGCAGCACTAGGCTCTCTCTTGATGTCAAATTTAACCCAAGCTGTAACTCCAACTATAACGGTAGGCTGAGCCTCAGACCAGGCAGCCCTGCCAAGTTCTCCTTGAGCTTAGACTTCCCCTTCAAAGCCCCTTTCTAACTCCCCTCCAGCTGGAATGCTAGGCTCTCTCTTTCTCCCAGCCCTAATCTAACCCTGATGTAAACCTAACCATATGCTGCGGCCCTCCTTTTAATGCCCACACCAAAAGATTCTCCCAGCCAAGTTCTCCTTGCAGCCCACCTCCTTTCTAACCCCACTCTCGCTGCAGCTCTACGCTCTCTCTTTCTCTCAACCCTAATCCTAACCCTAGCCTATATTGGGTTTGCGTGGCAAGGTTTTGGTAGCGGAGGGGCTACAGGGGTGGCTTCTGTGAGGAGACGCCAGAAGCTTCCGCTATGTCCGATAGAGCCAATGCCAGCCGGCTCCAAGACAGACCCGTCGCTGGCCAAGGCTGAGCCCATCAGCGACAGTGGTAGAGCCTCTGTGATAACATATTTAAGAAGGGGAAAAAAACTGCTGCAAAAACAGCAGCTGGAAGAGAGGAGTGAGAATATGTGAGAGAAACAACTCTGCAGACACCAAGGTCAGTGAAGAAGGAGGGGGAGGAGGTGCTCCAGGCACTGGAGCGGAGATTCCCCTGCAGCCCATGGTGAAGACCATGGTGAGGCAGGCTGTGCCCCTGCAGCCCATGGAGGTCCACGGTGGAGCAGATCTCCATCTGCAGCCCGTGCAGGACCCCATGCCAGAGCAGGTGGATGCGCCCGAGAGGAGGCTGTGACCCCGTGGGAAGCCCGCGCTGGAGCAGGCTCCTGGCAGGATCTGTGAACCCATGGAGAGAGAAGCCCACACTGGGGCAGGCTTTCTGGCAGGACTTGTGACCCCGTGGGGGACCCGCTGGAGCAGTCTGTTCCTGAAGGACTGCTCCCCAAGGAAAGGACCCACACTGGAGCAATTTGTGAAGAACTGTAGCCTGTGGGAAGGACTCACATTGGAGAAGTTCATGGAGGACTGCACCCCATGGGTGGGACCCCATGCTGGAGCAGGGGAAGAGTGTGAGGAAGAAGGAGCGGCAGAGACAATGTGTGATGATCTGACTGCAACCCCCATTCCCCTGCACTGCTCGGGGGGAGGAGGTAGAGAAGCTGGGAGTGAAGCTGAGCCCGGGAAGAAGGGAGGGGTGGGGGGGAAGGTGTTTTTTGATTTATTCTTTTATGTCATTATCCTGCTCTGATTTGATTGGCAATAAATTAAATTAATTTCCCCAAGCTGAGTCTGTTTTGCCCGTGATGGTTAATTGTTGAGTGATCTCCCTGTCCTCATCTTGACCCACGAGCCTTTCGTCATATTTTTCTCCTCCTGTCCAGTTGAGGAGGGGGAGTGATAGCGTAACTTGATGGGCACCTGGCAGCCAGCCAAGGTCAACCCACCATACAGCCATATCAATAAATCCAACCAAAGGTCAAGCCTTGGACTAGAACTCACCAGGCCAAACCAAAAACTTCTGGCAACCAAATTCTCCTTGCAGCCTATACTTCCAATTATCCATTCCTTCCCAGGCCCACTGCAGCTGAAGCTCTTGGCTCTCTCTTTCTCTCAAGCCTAACCGTGACTTTAAGCCCAACCAGAGGCTGAGCCTCAGACATGGCCCTCAGGCAGTGCCCACAGCAAAAGGCTCTTGAAGCCAATTTCTCTTTGCAGCCTACCATTCACTTTGATGGTCCTCTTCTAGCCCCCTCCAACTGCAGCTCTAGCCCTTCTCTTGGCTTTCTTTTTCTCAGCCCTAACCATGACCACAGGGTGAGCCTTAGGCCAGGACACCCCACCAGTGCCCACACCAAAACATTTCCCCTTCCAAGTTCTCTCTGCACCCCACTGTTGTTCTCTGAAGCTCCTCTGTAACCCCATTCCAGTTGCAGCAGCAGCAGGCTGTCCCTCCCTCACCTCTAATCCTAACTGTAGCCCTAATCCTTACTGGAGGCTGAGCCTTGGACACAGGCTCTCTTCAGAGAGCGAGCTCACAACCCTGGTCTTCTCTTTGTTCCTTTACACCTTATGGACATTTTTGTGCATGTGTGAGGGAGGTTTTTATTCACATAGCCTGGCATAACGTGAAAAACGTATTTCAGTCCATTAACAGTTTTTTATAGCATGACACTGTGAGTATATGTTGCAGTCAGCTTTCATGGTGCATATACAGTATTGGGAGATGAAAGACCTTCTGGGACAGCATTAAAAAACTTCAGAGCTAAGACCAAACCTGGTATAGTGTTGCCTGTAATGCCTACGGAGAGACATCCCTTGGACAATGTATCTCCACAACTGCATTCATGCTGCATTGCAGGCGAAACTGCTTGTTTCACTTCATAGTGAGCAAACTAACTTAGACACTGTGATGATGGTCCAGGCACTGACAGGTGACTGAAGGGCCAAATTATGACAGTCCAACCTCTTCTGAGGTTGCAGTGGGTCCTTAGCTGGCTCTTGGAAGTCTACTCAGGACCTGTAGGTTCCAGTGTTAATAAGAACGCTTATGAGAATAGGAGATTAATTCTCTGAGTTACTGTGCATTTCAAATCCTGACTGGCACTTCCTACTCGACTTCAAAGAAATCCACCCCCCACAGATATACAAGTGTTTGAGACTCCTTCAGTGTGTCCAGAGTTTTTTGATAACTGTATGTAAAGCTCTTGCACTCAACAAGGACTGAATAGGGGAGCACAGTCAGGGTCAATTCACAGGGCTTGGAAACTTTATTAAATAGGTGTGATATCACCAGTGGACTAAGATGATCTTTTTGCAAGCACAGAACGTGCTCTGCCCCTGATGAAATAGTTTCCTATCCTCCATAGAACAGAGTATATTTGGAAGCTTCAGTGGAGACCAAAAGGAAGATCCTCTGAGCTTGTAACAAGCTGCAAGACAGGCTTGGGGAAAACTATTTATTTTGTTTTGTCCTGTCTGCTTCAGTTTTTTTCTGTCATTGGTACTAAAATTTCTGCTTCATCCCACTTCTAGTGCAAGATGTTTTCAGTTGGAAGCTGGTGGACAGGGGAGAGAGGAGAAGAGAGAATGATCTAGCAAGACTGTGCTAATGAATGGCTGCCCCTGACTGACTTCATCAACAGTTAGAATAAATTAAAACAAGGGTGTGAGCTCTCACCTTGAATTTTAAGAAAAGCCTGGGATTAACCATGACTAGCAAGCTCACTTCTAAAATCTATTTGCTCTTTTTGATGCTTGCTGCAAAGTTTTGTTTAGCATTATTGTTTAAACATAACACTTTCTAATTTATACTTTATTCATACTGGAATAAAGTACATGAATCACTTGCTTTTTCTTTCACTGGTCATCAAGAGCAATTCTACTGGTGAGTTAGGATCTCTCATTTTAAGGAAAGAGATATCACATAGTTTGTAAGTGAGGCTTTGCCTAGCTACTGGAAGGTAATATTTCCCTTTACAATTATTTTCTGCAGCTGCGAAGAACAGAAGGCCCACAGAGCTTCCCTGGGCCAACTGCCATAGAAACTAATTTCAGCTAAGGCAGACTCATAAATTGTTCTGTTACTCTATAAATTGGTCTGGGCACATGTCACTTCAAGATAAGCTGGGTTGCTTTAGATCTAGCCTGTAGTTCTAAAATACTGCCACTTTTTTAAAGAACACGTCTTAAAGACATGATGAAAATAAATAATATCTGAAGTGAGTTAATCTTCTACAAGAGCATGAAACCTACAAGGACGTCAAATTATTAACCATTTTATTGGAAATACATAATGACCAGACCAAATATTTTGAAGACAAAGCATTTCCTTCATTTGTAAAACAGAAAAGGAGAAATAGAAAACCAGTATCTGTGAACTATTTAAAATGCAGACTCCTTAATTGCTCTGTATTCAGAAGAACAAATACAATCTGTACGTGGGAATGATTACTGCCTACATACGTTTACAGGCAGAAAGCATCACCTGCCAGTTTTCCAATGTGCCATCAAGAGCTACAGGATTCACAGAATTTCACATTATTACAGAAGATTCCAAACAGTCTATGGAACAAAATCTAAAATACAAAATCAAAATTATTAAAATTAATTTACAAAGAATAATGTAATATTTCTTAAGCAGAAAGGATTCTGACATTTCATTTTGAGCACTACCAGTTTCCTTTTGTTCCTCAACAGGAAGCACAGTACATAACCAAAGGCCTGCAAAGAGACTATATCAGCCCCAATTAGAGATCAGGCATCTAACTTAAGTGATGCTTTCTTTTTTTGCTTGTTTGGCTTTTTTAAAGGTGAAAAAATAGACAGCCCACTCCAGTCTAGGCTTAGGAAATCAGTACAGCCAGGCATAGTTCCTTTAGTCACAATCCTAAAAGCAGTGGAAGCCAGGACAGCTTCTTTTCACCTTGTTCGACGCTCCATAAACAAGCCAACTAAAAGTCTCCCTGCCATCAGCATCCAGCAGTAGCAGCACCCATTTTAGTTCAAACAAAGTCAATTCTCCCTAGGCAGAGAAACCCTAAAGCCCAACCATCCCGCTCCCTCCAGGCCCCTCCGCTTCCCCTTTATGACTTCCCCCACTTAGGCAGCACAGCTGTCAGTTCCACCTCCCAGCAGTTTAACAAGCCGCAACTGCCAGGTTTTGCAGCTTATATAGTCTTTAAGGGCTAACCTCTTCCTTTTTCTTTAGTGAAGGCTTTTAACCCTTTCTAGGTTTGTAGTCACTACAGCTCAAACTTGTGAGTTGTTTGTGTGCAGCTTTCTAGGGTAACCRGGATTGTCTCTGTTGATCCAAACTCCTGTTTTATCAGGTGTAGTCAGCTAGGAAATTGCAGAACTGTTCCTGTACACTGTTGCTTTAGCTGGGGGGTTAGAGGGCAGTATATAAAACAATACAGAAACCTTTTTTTTCCCTAGTAAATAGATCAAAATTAATAGATTTCACTATTAAAATTGTGATATTTTATGAGTGGTATAAAATACATGTAAGCTTAATAAGGACATTCTGTATATACATCTTCTTGTTTATTCTTCAACTTGAAAGGTACTTTGCTCAACATCAGGTAATAAATGTCACTTTGAATAATCTATTAATTGCACTTGTGCCTGTCTAAAAGCTGATCTTTTTTCAAAATATGCTTTTTCTTATTGAAAAGATTTTAAGCTTCCTGTATCTGGTTTTAATAACCTTTGAAACATAAAAGGCCACACATTTTAATAATAGATTAAGAAATAAAGTGTAGTATTTAATTTCTTTAATTGCACATCCTTTAATAAAAAATGCTTGGTGTGGAGCTTATCTTATTTGGTAAAAAACACTGTAAGTTCCATTTTCCTCTAGCTGTTGTTTTTATTATTTGTAAAATTTCAGAACAATTTTACTTCCTCCTACAGCACTTCAGCAGCTTTTTGAATTTGTAGCCCAGAAATACAGCTTCCTTAGCATATGCCATTTTAGCATTTCTTGCTTACTGTGGTTAATCACAGGAACTACAATAGTTGAAGAACTGTTCGAGAACTACAGTCATTCCCACATGTTCTAATTTGTTTTAAGAGAAAGTTATGATTTGTGCACACTTTCAATGTTGATATAGGACTTTCTAGCATTTTTCTTCTGGACACTGGAAAGTTACACTAATGCCAATTAGGTTAGCCCTGGAAAAGTCTCATGGAAGTCATGGAAAAGTAAGATAGAGAGTTTTCAAAGCTCAATTTACAAAAACATATTTTGAATGCCTCCATTTTGGACAGAAAACACCAGATACCAAGACCCTGAGCACTGATAACAATAACTGAATCTTGAAGCTCTAGCAGCACAATCCTTGTGAAAACAAGGTCTCACATATATCCATATGGTATCTAAATGAAGTAACATTTAAAACATCTGGCCCTATGTATATTTAAATAATTCACATGGTCAGCATTTCACCAAATATCAGTTTGCTCCAGACTTCATCCATTCCAGTCCTGAAATCTCCAAAGAAGGAAATCCTGCAACCCTCCCCTTTTTGGGGTTGTTCAGCCTGGAGAAGAGAAGGCTTTGGGGAGACCTTATTGTGGCCTTTCAGTACTTAAAGGGGACTTATAAGAAAGATGGGGACAGACTTTTTAGTAGGGCCTGTTGTGACAGCACAAGGGGGAATGGTTTTCAACTAAAAGAGGGTAGATTCAGGCTAGATATAGGGAAGAAATTTTTTACACTGAGGGTGGTGAAACACTGGAACAGGTTGCCCAGAGAGGTGGTAGATGCCCCATCCCTGGAAACATTCAAGGTGAGGTTGGATGGGGCTCTGAGCAACCTGATCTAGTTGAAGATGTCCCTGCCCATGGCAGGGGGGTTGGACTAGATGACCTTTAAGGGTCCCTTCCAACCCAACCCATTTTATGATTCTGTGATTCCAGTATTTGGCCACCTGCACAGGGGAAACGTTTTTCCGTGTATCTAATAACGCTCCGACTTGTGTCTGTTGCTGCTTGTCCTGTTACTGGGCACCTCTGAGAAGAGCCCGGTTCTGTCTCCTCTGTGCTCCTCTCCCGTTAGGTATTTGGAGGCAGCAGTAAGACCTTCCCTTTGCCTTCATTTCTCACTGCTGAACAAACCCAGATCTCTGAGCCTGTTTTCACATAGCATGTCATGCAGCCCCATAACCATCCTGGTGGCCCTCCACTGGGCTCGCTCCAGTATGTCAATGCCTTTCTTGACCTGGGTACCTCCAGACTGGACACAGCACTCCAGATACAGCCTCACAAGTGCTGAATAGAGGGGAATAAACACTTTCCCCAAACAGGTGGCTACACTTTTGCTAATACAACCCATTTATTCTGTCCCAGATCCCAAATCCCATTTGCCCTTGTTGAACTTCATGAGTTTCTGTCAGATCATTCTCCAGTCTATCTAGATCCCTCTGAACAGCAGCCCTGTCCTCCCAACATAGCAGCTGCTCCCTCCAATTGCCTACAAACTTGCTGAGAGTGCACTCCATCCCACCACACAGGTCATGAATAAAGATATTAAACAGTATTATCCCCACTATGAATCCTTGAGGGATGCCACTTGTACAACCAGTCACCAGTTCTGCTTCATATTGTTGATTACAACTCTTTGAGCACAGTGGTCCAGCTGATTTTCTACCCATGTTATCATCCACTTAGAGAGTCCATACCTCACTAATTTGGCTATAAGGAGATAATGGGAGACCGTATCGAAGGCCTTGCTAGAATCAAAGTAAACAACATTCAGTGCTCCTCCTTTCACCCCAGAGCAAGTCAGCTCATCACAGAAGGCAATCAGGTTGTTCAGGCATAATTTGCCCTGCGCTGGCTGTTCCCAATCACCTTCTTATCTTTCCTGCGCTTGGAAATGGCTTGTAGGAGAATTCAGTCCATAACATTCCCAGGGAGTGCAGTTCAGCTGAGTGGCCTGTATTGCCCTAGGTTCTCCTTCTTATCCTTCTCCAAGATAGATGTGAGTTTGCATTCTTTCTTCTTTATGGCTTGTTTGTAATATATTATTATTTCAATCAATAAAAAAATGACAATGGGACCCTAATATGCTATTAGAGGGTTAGAATCTATCAGGTCTCTCCTTTTAAGGAAATTTTATATTCTAATATAAAAAACTTGCAATATTTAGGTTTCAGTAAATTGTGATATGGTTCTGCTAGAGAAATTTTTACCCTAGGTAACAATCTTGTCTCAAATTCTTTCGATTTGCATAACAAATACATGTTTTCCAAGAAATACTCTGTAAGAAAATGGAAATTAGACAAAGTAACTTCCTTAAATCTATTTTAATTACTAAAAAACTTTTCTGATGCCAATAGACATTTAAAATATTATTTTATATAAAATAAATGTGAATAATCAGCTTGATAAACACCAGAATAAGAAAGGAGAAAAAACAAATGATATGAAGAAAAACTTGTCCATCTTAACTACTTTGTAATTACTACGTAAAACTCAAAGGACTTCAGAGAAAATGAAACTCATTTCTCATGAGAGCAGAAAGAAGAATGGTGTAAGAGCTGCTTAGGCACAAGACTGAAAGAGATTCTAGTGACATCTCCAAGAAACTGCATAAAATGCTGTAGACCTGAATAAAGAGAAAGGCTTTTGAGTTCATGGTAGTGTGTTGCAAACCTGTGACTGGGCTCATCTTTGGTATGATTAAGCAGCTGCAACCCACAAGACCACCACTGTTTTATGTGAGGCAGTGGTAATGGTTGAGTTCAGTTTACTAAAACTCTTCCCTCTTGTACATGTTTGAAAATACGTGTGTATGGGGCCTGATCTACACAATTCTTTTTGGTTAATGTTTTGTAATTAAATGAGCAGTGTAGCTTTTAATGTAAATAGTTATACAAGTGCAGAGGTGACTGCAGCTGCTTATTCTAAAAAATTTTACTAGCAAAGGTAGGTTATTTCCTGTTCTTAGGAGAAGCTGCTATACCATAAGAGCACCTTTGTACACGTATGACATCCTCTACCCTAAGAGATTGTAGTGCTTTGCCTATTCTGGTTTTAAAAAGTAGGTTAAACAAAATAATTGCAGCTATTCTAGAACTGAGGAGGTGCCTCTTTGCCCAAGGTTTCTTCCTTGGTAAGCTTTAGCAGTGGAGGTGGCACTTCCTGGCGATCATGGGGCTGATAAGATGCTGCTCAGTCTGCACATGTGGCTTGGCGTCAGTAACCAGAGTCCTGGTATGAGATTAATTAGTAGGGATTATTAGTGTTGTTCAAACAATGTGACCTGTGTGCAGACAAAGCTTTGATCGTTATACAATGACATAGAAAACTTCATAGCAGTCTTCAGCAGCACATCTGCCAGGTTTGTTATCAGAGCTACCAGGCTTTAGGTTCCCTCAGTTTCACTAGGGAAGCATGATAATTTCTAGGAATTCAGCTTTGGAGAAAGCCAGTGGTCCGATAGTGAAAAAAGAGCCATTCTAGGCAGGAGCCTGATTAGTTTGTTTGCTCCAAATTGATTGTGTTACATCACTACCAAAAATTATTTAATATGTAGTGGAGGAGTTGGGAAGGCAGATATGGCCAGGGCTAGGGCCAGCACCATTTACATTGCAGATATTGTTTTGACAAGTAAATGAAGGTAGACTTCCCCCATTTCTTGTTGGTGGTAAAAATATAGTCAAATAATATGAGCCATGCTTTATTTTAAACTTAAAGTGACACACTATAGGTATGTGATTTATAAGAGCTTATAATTGGTTATTAGTGTATTCTACATTGTTTTCAACTACTTTTCTTACCTGTGTTCTTTCTTTTTTTTTTTTTCCAAATGTTCAAGAATCCAGTTTGTATTTATTTTGCATGAGAGCAAAATCCGTAGAGAGTGGATGTACAATTGACATAACACAGATGATGGCAGGGTATAGAATTATCTATGCGAGTTGCTATAGGCAAAAAGGAATGCCTTTTCTAAGCACAGAACACATCTTAACCCCAGCTAGTTCCTCTTCTCACATAAAAAGGCATAGTTCTTTTAAAATTGTAGAAGTTACAGGTTCCTCTTCTCACATAAAAAGGCATAGTTCTTTTAAAATTGTAGAAGTTACAGTGATTAATACCAGGAGAGCATCTTGTCTGTGATTAAAGTAGGCTTGGTGATTAATTCATTAGTGGGGGGAAAAAGGACTGAAATCACAGGTGAATAACTGATATATGCCCAAAGCTCTCTCTAAAGTACACGGTTTTACATGTGCGAGGTGGGTAGGATTAGAGTCGCAGAAAATGGAAGCAAAAGACGACATACCACAAACCACAGCTAATTTGGCCCTCAACTTTCTTACACTGTCACTGTTTCTACATTTGCAGATGAAGTTGCAGCCACATTTCCTCTGCAAGGCAGGCAGAAAGGGCAGCTGAGAAGCTTGCAAACTGCAGAGTAAGTGCAGTGCTGCAGGATTTTTCATATTGATATAAATGGCAGCTCTTTGATGTTAGGTACTGCACAGTCTTGCAGAAATTAAGGCAGAGTACCCATCCTATGTTGAAGAACATGACGAGGAAGCCAAGAGGCTTTGTTTTGCTTTGAAGCAAGGATGAATAAAGACTTACGAATGAAATATTCATGCATTCCAGTGTGTTTTTTCAGTTCCTTGAACAACTATATTTTGATTTGAGCTCAAGCTTAAAAAATGCCTTAAACTACTGCCCCATGGTAGGGAAGCGCTCCAAGGCCTAAAGGCTGTGCTGAATACAAGAAGCAGAGTATTGGTGACACTGGACCAACACCACACTTACTGTTGCAGACCCTACTTTTCAGTTTAAAACCAATTTTTATGGACAGAAAATTGTCAAAACAAAAATAAAAGTCAGAAGTGCTTAAATATTTGCGATGGGGAAGGAAACTATTTCCATGCTGCTCACAGTTTGCAGACCACATGGTTTCTGTTCAGGTTCCTGCAGGGAAAGCGCGGGAGGAAAGAGAACCTGTGGCAGATTGTGGGGTCTCTTCTATTTCCAAAGCAGAGAAAACTCAAGTAAACATAACCATGTAACCTGATATTTGCATGTCCTCTTCCCTATTATTTTGGCTGCTGAATATTGCAAAGGAGAGGCTTTAGCCATTCTTACACATGGCAAACAGGTCAGCTTTTTTCACTAACTGGCAGGCAGAATCTATTTTTCAGGATCGTTATCTGACTACCAAAGAATAGTGTGAAGACACCATTAAAAAAATTACAAGAAAATATTATTCCTTGTCATTTATTGCTTGCACAACTATGCAGACACACATAACACAAATACAGCAGTCAGAAAGAAGAAGGACTGTTGCAGGAAAAGAGCTGACAAAAAGGGAAATGAAGGAGAGATAAGTAAATAATACAATGGAAAGGGAGGGAGGGAGGGAGGAAGCAGTGGGTGTTTTCTTTCCTCTTCTGCATGCTCTTTGTGACAAGAAAATTACTTTGGAGGTTTAGGCATTAGATTAGATATTTAAAAAGGAATAGCAGAGAAAGCATGAATGAGACTGATCTTTTGAAACAAGCAGTACCTTATAAATGAAATCAAATAGCTTCTGCTGGGACAGCAGGTCTCATGAAGTACGCCGTCAAAGTGACCTACTCTGTCAGATAGCAAGTCCTGTTTCCCCTTTCGCTCGGAGCAAAGAAACAATTTGTATGACTTATCACGTCAGTATTTTATTAATTTGCTTTCTCATCCATTACTGGGATATTTTCTATCAGTTACCAGATTCCTCTTGGCTCTGTCCTTCGTCATGTTCACTGGCAGAAAGTAGTATTAGCTTGAAACAAATCTCTCAAGGAGAAAGATGTATTTCTCCAGGCATTTCAATAAGTCTGCTTCTAACAGTCTCTAAGGAAAAGTAGGAAAAAAGCCAAGTCTGAATATCTTTTGCGTGAGGAACAATTTAAAAATACATGTAATGTTTTGTATATTAATTTGGTTTCTATGAAGAAAATAGTATTTGCACGTCAGAGAGCATAGGGTATGGTAAAGGAATGGTCCGTGCTGTGGTTAGCCCTAACAAGCTGGAGAGGGAAATGCAATCCCCTCTCTTCCATACACAGAGAGCTACACTGGCCAGCTCTTCATTACATTTTAGGGGTATCACAGACACCATCCCCAAGGCACAGTTCCCTGACAGTACCTGCTGTCTAGCTTTACAGTATCCCAGCTGGTACACAAGGAAATTACATACTAAATTCTTAATGTTCTTCCAACTACCACACCACTTGTTAGTTAATAATAGTAGGAATACTTAAATGGTAATTACTAATATAGTAATACTAAAAATTGAAAAGAGAAAAAAATAATTACAAAAGCAGTTAGCAATTTATAGGAGAAAGTCAGTCATTTCTCTGTACTGCAGCTCTGAGATTATTCCCACATTTAAGTGTTTTAAGAACTATGCTTTAACAATTTTAGGCAACAGTCTAACAAAGTGGATAGATACATTAAATACAAGATGATTATAGGATATAGGTGAAAATTTACAGCCATGTAAATAACATGAACATAAGGGGATTAAGGTTGATGGCTGAACTGGTTAAAACTCCAGTTTCTAAAAGCTCCACCACTGTCCTGGAGAGCTTCATAACTGATTTCCACAGGAGTGGAAATTTTTTTTTTTTAAAATCTCATCCTGAAAATTGTCCATAAATATGCACATATATTGTCCATGATTTCCAGGTGAAATTTGTCAAGTTTACAAGTAATGATCAATCCCAGAACTCAGCCTCCAATTTGAGGATCTTTCTTCTTTTTTTTTTCTTTTTTTTTTTTTTTTTCCCCCCGTTATCATCTT